>PVJN01021078.1:0-35142 GCA_004026805.1 Lasiurus borealis
GGTAGGTAGGTGGGTAGGTAGGTGGGTGGGTAGGTAGGTGGGTGGGTAGGTAGATAGGTAGGTAGGTAGGTGTACCTGGTGCCTGTACCTGGAAGACACACAGACAGGGCAGCGCCAGACCCGACTGGGACAGCTCACGCCCGAGACCCGCACCGGGCGGCTCCCTGGACGTCGTGCCCGGGGATTTAAAGGCGGCAGAGCTCCCACCGTGCTCGGGGCCCCGCGGCTCCCGGGCCCGCGCAGGTAAACACTGGGATGCTCACCGGTAAACAAGGACAAGGCACCGGGCCCTCCGCATCCTGGCGGCCACCTCGCCCTGGCGACCCTGCTCGCGCGGGCTCCCCCGCCCCCCATGCCTCCTCCTGCCTCCGGGAGTCGCTTCCTCCGCTTCCTCTTACCTGCGGCGTCGGGGCCCCAGTTCCCGGTCGGGTCCCCGTTACCCGGGCCGTCGCCCGGGAGCCCCGCGCCTCAGGGGAAAGAGCCCGCAAGGCCGCTCCCCCTCCTCACTCCCTCAGGGCTTCCCCCCGCGGCCGCCGCCATTTTCCCCGCGCCGTAACCCCACCACCACCACCACCACCCCCACCTGACAGTCCCCGTCTCCCACCTGCGACCGGCCGGGGAGGACGCGCGACACCGCGGGCGGCGCGGGCGCGAGCGAGCCGGGGAATCCGCCGAGGGTCACACTCTCTGGGGGAACCCGCCGCTAATTCATCCCGAAGCGGGAGGCGCCCGGACCGTCGCCCTAGTACGGCGTCCCAACAGACTTCGTTCTGATTGGCCGCGAGCGCCGTGACGCGGCGCGTCCCCGGCTGCGTGGGAAGCCGGGTCCCCGGCGCCGCGCCCCGCCCCTGCCCCACCGCAGGGTGCACCCCGGGCGCTGGTCCGCGAGAGCGCCCTTAAAGGGCCCGCGCTCTTTTCCGAGCGAGGAGGGATGGAGGGAGCAAGGGGTGTATATAGGGAAGAGAAACAATGGGAATAGGAAACCTCACAGGGTACGACCCCAGCGGACTGGCGGGCCGTCAGCTTCTAGAGCAGTGGTTCTCAACCTTCCTAATGCCGAGACCCTTTAATACAGTTGCTCACGTTGTGGTGACCCCCAACCATAAAATTATTTCCGTGGCTACTTCATCACTGTAATCTTGCTACTGTTATGAACTGTAATGTGCATATCTGATAGGCAGGATGTATTTTCGTTGTTACATATTGAACATAATTAAAGCATAGTGATTAATCACAAAAACAATATGTAATTATAAATGGTGAAATATTTATTTCTAATCACAAATAAATGAAATTTTGTCTAATCGTGGTGTAGCACTTGGGTAACAGTCTTCATAGGACAACAGTAAACTACATGGCTACACTTTGCTACACCGAGGAGCGGTGTGCTGGTTCCTAAGACCATGGGAAATAGGTGTTTTCCGATGGTCTTAGGCGACCCCTGTGAAAAGGTCGTTCGATCCTCAGAGGGGTCGCGACCCACAGGTTGAGAACCGCTGTTCTGGAGATTCAGCTGGAAAACACAACTGAGAAATCTAATTTACAAGCCCATTGACTAAGGCGGAGTGGCGGGGCCACCCAGAGGGAGCCGCCTTCCGGGATGCAGACCCCAGCAGGTGCAGGGCTTCCCCAGCACAGGGACTGTCCTCTTTGCAGCAGCCTTTCACCTCCTCCTGGCTAGACGCTTTCTACCCGAGGGCAGGTCTGTCCCTAACCTGCCACACAGAAAGCTCTGACATGGTGGGGACCGGTTAAACCTCTATTGTTGCTGTTAATCCTCCCTCCAAGGTATTTTTCCAATTTTTTTTTTAGGAAGAATGGAAGAGGAGAGACAAAAACATCTATGTGAGAGAGACATCCCTTGGTTGTTCTCACGCCCACCCTCGCCCCCACTCCCACCCCTTACGTGCGAGGACCAGCGCTTGGGATCAGCCTACAACCAGATATGAGCCCTTGACTGGAATCCACCAGTCGGTGGCCCATGCTCTATCCATTGAGCCAAACCAGCTAGAGCTAAACCTTTTATTTTATCACTATTTCCGAAACAATGTCTTCCTCCTGCTGACCTTCAACAAATATTCACTGATCAAAACCTTAGAAAGAATGAACTATAGCCACACATCACACACATAGCTTCTCAGACATACATGTGTGTGAATTTTATTTGTTCATTCACCAAGGGGAAGGGGGTGGGAGTACAAGGTTGCTGTCCTCACAAAATTTATGGTGTGACAATAATGAATGCTGAGGTAAGGGATGCATAGCTTCAATATAACTAAATTACATCCCCAAGGTCCTGGGAGCCAACTTGCTGTGCCCCTTTCCTAAGTCAGCTTCATAACCTCTCCACCTGTGTTCAGAAATACTAAACTGTTTAAGACGAGAGGCCCCGATGCAGGAAAATTCATGCACTGGAGTGGGGGGTCTCTCAGCCCAGCCTACCCCCTTTCACAGTACGGTAGCCCTCAGGGGCAGGAGGCAACCCATGATCAGGGGAAGGCAAAGCCCCATCACACCTCTGCTGCTGCCACTACCAGCAGTGCAAGCCTCAGCTGGCCCTGGTTACCTGAGCCTAGGGTGGCCCTGTGTGGCTAGGCAGCTGCCATCTAGGCTTGCCTGCACTTCGGGCTGAGGGGACTGGGTACCGCCATCTTTGAGGATGTGTGTGTGGAGAGCAGCTACAGTGTTTGGACAGGTTCAATCCTCGGACTAATGAGAGGGCACAGTCCTTTCATGGCCCCGTGCAAGTCCCAGCTTGGAGGGCAGAGTCCTCCCAGCACAATTATAGCCAACAGCTGTAGTTGTAAGCTTGAACCTATGGTCCGAACACCTGGCTCCGTGTGCCTGAGTGATGTGGGCTTGACAGAGTTCAGGTGCATGTAATTGAGTAGAATTGAAACCCATAAGAATGTAGTAAACATCTTGACCACGCCCTTACTTTGCTTCGTGGTATCTGGCTATAAATAAAGACACGGCTTGTAGTCCATGGTGATGTCTCTCTACACAAGGGAAGGCAGTGTCCCACCGAGACCCAGCTATCTTCTCTTGTCTTATCTTTTCTAATCCTTCACCGCCCCCACTCAGGGTCACTGAACCCAGCAGAGCTGGCACAGCACACAAGGCACCCTGGGACTGAGTATGCCATGGCTGTGCCAGTCCGAAACAGGGTTGGCAGTCAATTAGCATATTCCCTCATTGGCTGTGGGCACCACCATGAGGATCTGCATGAGGATCAATTAGATAAGATGTGCTCAAATTGCATTAGAAAAAATATATAAACTCTAATAGGGAAACACCAGTTAGTTACCTCTGTGAACTTGAGCCACATTTTAAAATACTTTTTCCTTTGCGTGATTTGTTCTTTTGTTGTTGTTATTTTTTAAGCCACATTTGTACCTTTAAAATGAGATTGATAGAATAAAAGATCTCTAACTTTTCTTTCCCCCACTCCTACACATTTTTAAATTTCTTGATGGGAGAGACCGGGGAAACCCCTACAGGCACTGGAGATGGGTTTTGAAATCAGGAATTATGTAACAGTTTGCCTCTGCATCTCTTAACGGAGCAGGCCTGCCAACTGAGAAAAAGAGCTCCCCACACATTTGAATATAGTGGGTGTTGAATGAGGGTTAACTGACTGGAATGAATTATCTTTATTTCACCGTTTAGCCTGTGGCCTTTCTTGGGGTGAAGTGGTGGAACCTGAAGAAAAGGATGGACACTGTGGGGCTCAAGGGTATTAGCTCCTTTTTACCCCAAATACTCCTGACATCCACCATGTTTGGGTTTTCCACACTAAGGAATTTTCCAGTTCTCTGTGTACACCAAGTGGATGCCCCTACAATGTGATTCAATTCTGCTACTGGCTACTCCAAGAATGCAATACTATTTCCCATAGTGGCTGCACCAATTAACGTTCACCCCAAAAACACAAAAAAGAAAAAAAAAACACTCCAACCAACAGAGTATGAGGGCTCCTTTTCTTCACAGCCCTAACTCTTGCTCTCTCTTGTCTTCTCGAGTTTTACTTTCCCCTTCTCTGGGCTATGACTATGGAGATTTGCCTAAGCTGACAGGCCCTTTCTCAAGTTCTGCCACTCTTACAGAGAAGCCCTGGCCTGATTTTCAGCTCTGGCTGCCTTCTGCCTGCAGACCAGGTTCCCTTTAAATGCTGCTCAAGTAGCCTTCTGACTCCATACAGTGCTTGCTTAGTTCCACAATCCTTATAAATACTAACTTCCCCCACACCTCGCAAACCCCAGCGAGTTTGGTCTGCATCGTCTCCTGGTGCAGCAGGAGTAATCTGCCCCAGGGGTGATATCCGTGGCCCTCCTGCCATCAAACGATTTTCCTTCAGAATCCCATCTTTACAGATGGCTTCCTGGAAGCAGCAACTGAAGCGGGGACCCTGGTCTAGACGGATTTTTTGAGGAGATACTTTCAAAAGAAGGCGAGTGACAAGAGAGAGAAACTAGGGAAGGCTATGGTGTCCGCTGGAGATGAACTTCAGCCTGATCTCTGGGAAGCTCTGGAGCATGAATCACACCCCTGGATTATTCAACCTTGGGACAAGGACACAGCCTCTTCTATCTGTAATCTGTCAGTTATTGCTGCAGGCTGCCTGAGAGTAGGGATGCATAAACAGCTGGGCAAAGTAGCTCCCGTTTAGTTAAGGTCCTTGGAGAAAGGGGGCAGCTGTGAGCCATTAGCCACAAATGCTCGAGGCAGCGGAGTGGGGGGGAAGGCGGAGTCCCCCATTTGGGAGGGGCATCAACAGCATCCATGATAGACACAACATAAATGCTAATAAATCTTCATTTTTTCAAACAATGCATATATGGCTGAATATGCCTAGAACAGTGGTTCTCAACCTTCCTAATGCTGTGACCCTTTAATACAGTTCCTCATGTTGTGGTGACCCCCAACCATAAAATGATTGCTACTTCATAAGTGTAATTTTGCTACTATTATGAATCATAATGTAAGTATCTGTTTTCCAATGGTTTTAGGCGACCCCTGTGAAAGTGTCATTGGACCCCCAAAAGGGTCGAGACCCACAGGTTGAGAACCATTGGCCTAGAACATCTTCAGAGGCCTAGAAACCATTGCAGTAGTTGCCTCTGGGAAGAGAAATTGGCCACCAGTAAACTGCCACATGAATGTGTTTCCCTCGGTACTGTCCAAACTTTAGCCAGATGTAGGTATTACGATTTAATTTGGGGGAGAGAAATTAAAGGCTTCTTGGATGTGCCAGTGAGCTTAAGAGATGGTGTTAACGTGCTCTGCTGCTCAGAAGACTGATTCCCCACACGTTTCTGAACCTCCCGACTCCTACGAGAGTCTCCCAGCTGATAAATTGTTCCACTTCATAAGCCATTGATTTAATAGTCACATTTAATAGGGCGCTCTCTGCAGTGCTCAGGGAGACACCGACAAGCAGGAAACCCCGAGCCCTTGTTCTTATTGTACTTTCATGATTCCTGGGGTACTCTCCATGCCCGTGCCATTCCTTCCTCCTCTTCGAAATGTGACAGTAATAAGGTGAAATGCGTCCTCAAACCACAGATCTCCGCAGAGAGCCAGGGAAGCGCTACCACGAGAATTAGAACCACTCTCCTCAGTGGCTTTGAGTGGAGGGAGCAATGCTGGCCGAGGCCACAGACGCCTCTACCTGGAGGCCCAGGGCTCCCCTTCCTCACGGACCCCTGCTTCAAACTCCCCGTGGCCCTCGCCGGCCTGGCTCAGTGGATAGAGCGTTGGCCTGTGGACTGATCCTGGGTTTGACTCCAGTCAAGGCCACCTGCCCAGGTTGTGGGTGTGCAGGAGGCAGCCTATCAGTGATTCTCTCTCGTCATTAATGGTTCTATCTCTCTCTCCCTCTTCCTCTCTGAAATCAATAAAAATATAACAAAAGAAACAAACAACTCCCTGTGACTGAGCATGTTGACTTTAAAAGTTGACACTTGTGCCCTGGCCAGTGTTCTCAGTGGTTAGAGTGCTGGCCCATGCACCAAAGGGTCTCGGGTTTGATTCCCAATTAAGCGCATGTAGCTGGGTTGTGAGTTCATTCTGCAGCCCCAGTCATCAGAGCATGTGCAGGAGGCAAGCAATCAATGTGTCTCCCTCACATCAATGTCTCCCTTCTCTCTCTCCCTCTCTCTCTCTCTCTTTCTCTCTCTCTCTCTCTCTCTCTCTCTCTCTCTCTTTCTCTCTCTCTCTCCCTCTTCTTCTCCCTCTCCCTCTCCCCTCTCTCCCTTCCACCCTACCTTCCTCCTTTCTTCCCTCTTCCACTTTCTTTAAAAATCAATGGAGGCCAGCCAGCATGATTCAGTGGTTGAGTGGTGATCTAAAAGCCAGGAGGTCACAGTTCAATTCCCAGTCAGGGCACATGCCTGAGTTGTGGGCTCCATCCCAGTAGGGGGCGTGCAGGAGCAGCAGATGAATGATTCTCATCATTGATCTTTCCCTTCGTCTCTGAAGTCAATAAAAATATGTTTTTAAAAAAATCAATGGAAAAAATATCCTTGAGTGAGGATTAACAGCAAAAAGTTCACACTTGTTGCTTCATGGCCACAACATGGTTATCACAATCATATCAAAGATAGGAAAGAATAAACAGGAAAAGGTATTCTTGTGAGATATTATTGTTTTATCCTCCTGACTGAGCCTGGGGCTTCCCCATGGGACACCCAGCCCTGTAGTATACCCACCCTCCCCCCTAGGAACTGTAAAGAGCTATCTTTTCTTTTTTTTATCTTTATTATTGAAAGTATTACAGATATCCCCTTTTCTTTTTTATTTTCCCATTGGCCCCCTCCACCCCACACCTACCCCTTCCATGCCTCCACCACACTATTGCCTGTGTCCATGGGCTGTGCATATATATATGCATATAAATTCCCAGTTAATCTCTTCCCATCCACCCCTCCCCCCACCTTCCCTCTGAGTAAAGAGCTATCTTTTCAATGGCCATCTTCTGATCTGTTGGCCTCCCCTTGTCTGAATGATGATAAAACCTGCAGTGTAAAACGAAACCCTTCTCCATATCCTGCTTCGCTTGGTGGTTTTCTATCTATTTGCCCTCTCTACCAGGGGACCCACTGGATAAAGTTATGGGTCCTGGACTACAATTGGTTAGGACGGACTGCCCCTCCCCAGAATGAGCTCACAGGTCCGCAGATCTCCTGCAGACAAATACATCTCCCTGCTAACATCGCCCTCCTCTGCTACAATTACATGAAAGACCTCGTGCTTCAGGGTTGAAGAGAAAGGAAGAGGGGACATTATGGGGAAAGAACTCCATCTGCCACAAACTCAATTATTTAATTTTGCTATAACCGCAGAAATGATATATTGTTCTAATTTTACAGATGCAACAATGAGCCTCAATGTGTTATTTTCCTACGGCTGGGCTGTGTACCACAAACTTAGTAGCTTAAATTCATCTTTCTTACAGGTCTAGAGGTCAGAAATACAGTCAGTTTTACTGGGCTAACCTCAGGTGATGGCAACCACAGTCCCTTCTGGAGGCTGTGAGGGGAGAATCCATTTCCTTGCCGATGTGTGTGTGTGTATGTGTGTGTGTGTGTTTTCTGTGTGTGTGTTTTTTGTTTGTTTTATTTTTGTTTTTATTTTTTTGCTTCTAATGGCCATTGGTATTTCTTGGTGTGTAGCCCCTTTCTATCTTTAAATACACCACTCCAATCTGTTTCCAACATCTCATCACCTCCTTGACCACAGTAAAACCTCCCTCTGCCTCTCTCTTAAAAGGACACGTGTGATTACATTTAAGGCCCACCCAAATGATCCAGAAAAATCTCCCACCTCAACATCAAATTTCTTCATTTAATACCATTGGAAAGTCCCTTTTTGCCTCTAAGGGAACATTCACAGGCTGCAGGAGTGAGGACCTAGGTACATATTTTTGAGGACCACTATTCAGCCTATCACGCTGGGTTTCACTGAGCTAAAACGTGGTGTCAGCACTCCTGATGCTGCCAGGGCTGCATTCTTCTGGAACTTCTAGGGGACGATCCATTCCCTGGCCTCTTCCCATTTCTTTCTTTCGTGTGTGTGTTTGTGTGTGTGTGTGTGTGTGTGTGTGTGTGTGTGTGTATGTGTTTTCAAATTATCAGAGAAATTTTAGAAAGCTACAGAAGTAGTAGAAGTGAGCAGCTGGGCTGTGTAGGCTCAGGAAACAAGTAACTGAGGCAGAAGAAGGGCCCTTGGAGCTTTGGAGAGAGAAAGGCAAAGGTAACTAACTCTCCTGGAGGGGGAAGCTGTGGGGGAAGAAAAGGCGTGGCAAAGAGTGTCTCCCTTGCCTCTTCCAGGTACTAAAGACCTCCTAAATTCCTGGCTTCTGGCTTCTTCCTCCTTCCTCAAACCTCTCAGACTCCAATCCTTGCTTCCATCCTCACAGCTCCTTTGTGTCTGACCCTCCTGCCTCCCTCCCCCTTTCCCTTCCAGGCATCTTTGTGATTACATATGCCCATATTTTCATGTAAGGCAGCGGTTCTCAACCTATGGGTCTCGACCCTTTGGGGGTCAAATGACCCTTTCACAGGGGTCGCCTAAAACCATCAGAAAACACATATTTCCCATGGTCTTAGGAACCAACAGACCGCTCCTCGGTGTAGCAAAGTGTAGCAATGTAGTTTACTGTTGTCATATGAAGACTGTTGCCCATGCTACACCACGATTCAAGACAAAAAATTTCACTTATTTGTAATTAGAAATAAATATTTCACAATATATAATTACATATTGTTTTTGTGATTAATCACTATGCTTTAATTATATTCAATTTGTAACGATGAAAACACATCCCGCATATCAGATATTTACATTACAGTTCATAACAGTAGCAAAATTACAGTGATGAAGTAGCAACGGAAATAATTTTATGGTTGGGGGTCACCACCACATGAGGAGCTGTCTTAAAGGATTGCGGCATTAGGAAGGTTGAGAACCACTGATGTAAGGCAACATATTCACAGGTTCAGAGAATTAGGACATGGACATCTTTGGGGGGCCCATTATTTCTGTTTACTGCACTCAGGCAGGACACAGCCCAGTCATTGCTGGGGAAAACAGTGAAGAGGAGTAGAAAGGAGGGTCTGCAAAGGAGAAAACGTTGGGGGGAAGGGGAGTCATGGTTGTGATTATCTTGACTGGGTGATGATTTCATGAGTACACACATATATCACAACTTATCAAAGTGCATCCTTTACACAAATATGTGAAGTATGCTGTGTGTCTGTGCCTCAATAAAACTGTGAAGTTCAGAGGCTTTGGCCGGGTTTACAGAACTTGGCCATGGGGGAGCCGAGATGCGCACCCAGGTCAGTTCATCCTGTGCTGAAACCCGTGCCCGCGAGAGATGTTCTTTCCTTTCTCCTCTCTGCTCTGTAGTTGGGTTGATAATATTTGCCCCTCAAGGCTGGGAGTACATTGTTAGTTGCCCAGTAAATAATCATGTGCTGCCCTTCCCCCCTTTTAGACTTGCTGACAATCAAGGTTTCTGAGTATCTCAGAGTGTCTTCTGTTTCATAGAACCTGACAATCACCATTTTCTACACCAGAGAGAGAGAGAGAAGGGCATCTGAGAAAAATTCCAAGTGGAGACAACAGGGTAGACATAAGCCTCCTCATCAATGATTATCAGCCATTAATGTCCCAGACACTAGAAATGCAAACCAACACACAGACATAAGAGTGTTATTCAAATTTCTCAGAAACTTAGGCTGGTTTACTTTGTTGGCTCGTGTTGAGAGACAATGCCCACGAACAAATAAGAAGAGGCAAGCATGGGGAAGCTGCCCTCTTGTTACAAATAACACAATGATGGTTGCAGCCAAGGTCACAGAGACCTTTTGACTGATGCACGGTGCTTCGTTCATACTGGTGAAATGAAAACAGACCGTACTCCTGCTGGTCAAGATGCCCAAGCCTGTTTCCAGAGCTCCCTCCAAAGAAGAAATGTACCCACATTCCCATCATTTATGTGTCTGTGTATTTAGAAGATAGTATCTTTGATTCCTAGATAAAGTGAAACTGTCTTGAGGAAAAAGTCTACACTTCCATTTTCCCTGCAGTTCTTCGTGGGACACTGTCTACTGTGGCTGCTCCACCCGTGATGGTCTTAGGCTTCTGATGCAGGTTGCAGAGTTCACCTCGGATTCATTTCCTAGTTCTTGATTTCTCTCTCTGCCTCTTCCACCTCAGGCCATGCATGTTAGATGATCATATTCAGCTTATGTGGGTCACAACAATCAAATTAGGGAAATAGAAAGAAATAGATTAAAAGTGTGGATGAAAAGAATAGCAGATGCCACAATCCTCAGTTTATCACCATAAAATGCAATCCAGTTCACAGACCTACAGGCAAGTTACCAATATAAAGTGAATGTAAGATTTATAGCCGTGATTTCCTAAATGGTAAATACGGGGGAGAGAGAGAGAGAGAGAGAGAGGTTCAGTCGAGTTCCACTGCTACTCATCAACTCTGTGATCTGAAGCAAATTAGTTTAACTTCTCTGGGCCTCGGTTTTCTCGTCTGTAAAATGAGAGTAATAAATAGTTTCTGCCTGTGGAGCTGTTTGTTGGGAGGCGCTGCATGCGGTAAACGCGTAGCAGATGGAAATGGCTTTCTCTTCCCTATTTCCTCTGCTGCCTACCTTTATCTAATTTGGCTTATGAATTTGCTCCAGCTAAGTGCCCTGGGGAAATGAAAATGTGAATGCCAATCAACCTAGAAAGAAAGTGCTAGTACACTCTGACCCATGGTGAACCATTAGTCCTCAAAAGCACGGAGAGTAGGCAGTTTGGCCTGCAGCCACATTCTGGCACTGAATCATGTCCTGTTTTGCACTGTTCTCTAATTGTTTCGTGTCATTTCCTCTCTCTGGGATTCAATTTCCGAGTAAAAGCAGGAGCTCGGATAAGATCCTCCGTAAGCCTCCTCTAGCTCTTCCTCACTTCCTTCTTCTACCCATATATTCTCTATTTGCATAATAAAAACTCAGAGAATAGTAATGGCCATGGAGAGCCAAGCAGAGCCCTTATCCTGAAAGCAAGCTCTCTCCAGCCTGAGGTGGAGGCACAGATCAGGCCTCTGGCTGCAGTCCAGAAAACTGGCTTTTCCGGACCATCCTATTTCAAAGTCACCCCCCACCACCACCACCACATTCAACTTAATTCCCACCCGTCAAGGAGTACCTGACAGCAAAAGGAACCTCTGATCTCAGGCAGTTCAAAACCAGTGTCCAGACCTATCCTGTTAAAATTTGGTGGTTCGCAAACATTTGCAGCTTCTGCTGCTTCCCAGAAGGTAGCTCAAATGGTCTCGCTTTGTGCTTACTCTCAAGAACCGGTTCTGAACATTGACTACACGTTAGAATCACCTCGGGAGCTTTTGAAAACAGCAGAGATCGTAATTGTATTGGTTGGGGGTGGGGTCTGGGCGCTGATATTTTTGAAAGCTCCCCAGGCAACCTAAGTGCACTGAAGACTGAGAATCATCGATCTAGGTCAGAGGCTGGAGTGTAATTATTGGAACTCATGCTTGATTATCGGAACACAGGAGAGTTGAACGTGTAAATGGCTTTGTATTTGAATCCCCAGTACTTAGCCTGGTGCCTCCCAATAGTAGGTACTGATCAATGTTTGTTGGGGAAATAAATGGATGAATGAAAGAAACAAGTATGAGATAGAACAGTGGGAAGAGTGTTGGACTAAAGGCCAGAAAACCATGTTCCCGGCTATGATATTGTGATTTATAATAAGAAATATATATTTGGTCTTCTTGCCTGGTCCCTTGGGGTCTTTTTATAATAATGACGTGGTTTCTTGGAAAGCCCTGAGGTAACCTGAGGATGGGGGCTGGTGGCCAGGGGAACCTCTCTGTGATGAGAGGATTGGAATCTTCA
Source organism: Lasiurus borealis (assembly GCA_004026805.1). Taxonomy (NCBI): domain Eukaryota; kingdom Metazoa; phylum Chordata; class Mammalia; order Chiroptera; family Vespertilionidae; genus Lasiurus; species Lasiurus borealis. The sequence goes on from PVJN01021078.1 coordinate 11,928, forward strand.
GTCACACCCCTCGGGGGAAGGAAGAGAAACTGGAAGTGCACTCAGTTACTCCTGGCCAGTGATTGGATCAAGTTTGCTTACATAATGCAGCCTCCACAAAACCCCAAAAGGACAGGATCCAGAGAGCTTCTCGGTGAGGGACACGTGGAGATATGGGGAGAATGGCACACCCAGAGGTCATGGAAGCTTCAAGCCCCTCCCCACATACCTGGCCCTTTGCTTCCTTTCCATCTGGCAATTCCAGAATCATTCCCTTTTATAATAATCTAATAAGTGAGATGTTTTTCTGAGTTCTGCGAACCACGGCAGGAAATTAATCAAATGCAAGAAGGGGGTCGTGGGAGCCTCTGACTTATAGCCAGCTGGTCAGAAGTACAGGTAAGGGACCTGGATTTGCTATTGAAGATCGGCGTCTGAAATGAGGGGCAGTTAATCTTGTGAGACCAAGACCTTAACCTGTGGGCTCTGGTGATCTCCAGGGGTATAGCATCAGAGTTGAGGCATTGAGAAAAACACATCAGACCAGCCCTGATCCAAACACTATCCAAATATGGGTGATTATTTTCCCTGAGCCTCAATTTACTGTATTGTGGTGACAGTACCTGCTTTATCCTGCTCACATTATTGTGAAGATAATGTATATAAAAGTGCTTGATGCCGAAACCGGTTTGGCTCAGTGGATAGAGCATTGGCCTGCGGACTGAAAGGTCCCAGCTTTGATTCCGGTCAAGGGCATGTACCTTGGTTGCGGGCACATCCCCAGTAGTGGGCGTGCAGGAGGCAGCTAATTGATGTCTCTCTCATTGATGTTTCTAACTCTATCCCTCTCCCTTCCTCTCTGTAAAAAATCAATAAAATATATTTTTAAAATAAAAATAAAATAGATAAAAATAAAAGTGCTTGGTATATTATATGTACATTACAGTTTTAAGACATTGTTAGAAATGAAACCTAACAGTCATCCTAGCCAATGAGTTGTTCTAACAAACCTGGAAACGTGGATTAATGCAGAAAGTGCAGTGTGGAGGCTGGATCGAGGGTCTGGGTGGGACAGACCCTCACTGCTGCAGCACTGTCCCTCTCCCCTCCAGGTAGGGCCCAGCATATGGCTCCTCTTCTTGGGGACCTTGAACTTGAACAGTAGCCCTGCCACGGGGCACCCTGGTGGCCCTTGCTCCTAACGCTCTGACTCTCAGCACAGCACTGGCCCAGAGTGGGTGCTCCATGGATGTGCTTATGAATGTGTCTGGATGTTTCTGGCTCCGAGCGCAGCTTTCATACATGCCTCTGTCTCCTTTGCTTTGTCACATTTCTGGCCACCCATCTGATGGCTGTGGGCTTGACTTCTTGAAAGGGACGTGAAACTGCTGGCTCCTCGGTTTGGATATCCCCTGGTGCCACCTGGGAAAAGTTCTCTCTCTCCCACCCACAGTTCTGAGGACCCCCCACCGGCCAGGCCAGTCCTTGGCCCTTCATGTGGGGGGTATTTGGAATTCAGTAACATATGGTGTTTGCCAAGGATCTTGCTGTTTTTATTTATGTTTTTAAATAACTTGTGTGTGTGTGTTTTTTTTTATTACAAAATAACACATGTTCATTTGGAAAAACCAGGCAAGCAAAAATGAAGGAAGTATAAATCTTTCATCAAACCCCCAGTCTTAGAGAATCGCTGTTGAATGTTCCTAGTTTTGTGTATGCACACACACACACACACACGCATACATGCACATAAGAATGCACACACACGTTTAGGAAAATGGGGCCATTTCTATACTTGGGGATTTGTAACCTGCTTTGCTCCCTTGATAATGTCTTGCTGCCTTACCCGGTCATCTTGCACTATTATTTGTCCCCACTCCCCAAGTGTCCACTTCGCTTGTCTTCAGTTTCATACAGTTCTTTACAAAATGAGCAACGTTAGTCAGCACAACCCCCATCAACCCGTAATGGAGGGCTTTTCTAGCTCACTGATGCGACAGTAATCTGTGCTTTGACCTGCGGCGTGTGCTCGGAGAGCAACCTTAGAGCCTATAAAATGTTCGTTTCCTCAGCAGCTCCAGGGCTGAGGCTGGAATAGAAACCGTTTACTGAGCAGCCATAACCTGAAAACGGCTGCAGTTTCTATGAAACTGGAAAATTCCTTCCCCGTAGCCAACGTCAACAGCACAAGCAAGGAAGGAATGCAGGAATGCAGAAGAAGGGAAGAATTTGATTAAGAGACACTATGGGTAACTGGCAGAAATTCTCTGAAAATGACCAGCAGGCGCCGGCTTCCAGCACTGGCGTGGTGAAATGGGACGGCAGGCACTGGCCTCCCCTGAAGTGGGTGAGGGAGCAGAGGCCCGTAACCCGTGTTTGGGTAAAGAAGGAAGCTGTTGGACACTGAGGCTGGGCTCTGGCAGCGATGTCACCAAGGTAATAGCAACCCGGGAGGGCCCCCATTCCCCTGGCTTGGTGACTAGTTTCCTATCTTATAAATGCCTCTTGCAAGTGCCCACATGTGCCCACCCCTGGCACCTGCAGAGGGCTCTGCCTCAGAATGGGGAGCGTGATGGCCGGCGGAGGGAAGGGCCTGGGGCTTGCCAGGAGAGTGACCATTCCCTCAGAGAGAAGCCAGGAGGCGTCCCTGGCAGCCCGCCTCCAAAACACAGACAGGCGCCCGGCCGGCGTGGCTCAGTGAACCAGGAGGTCACGGTTCCATTCTGTTCAGGGCACATGCCCAGGCTTTGGGCTCGATCCCAGGTCGGGGGTGTGCAGGCAGCAGCCAACCACTGATTCTCTCTCAGGGATTTGTAACCTGCTTTCTTCTCTCCCCCTCTCTCCCTTCCTCTCTGAAATCAATAAAAGAATATGTTTAAATAAAATAAAAAGGCACAGAGGGGCTGCGTTCAGATACTCTCTGCTTTCATCCTTGTCAGCAAGGTTATCTCCGAAGGCTCTGAACTCTGCCCTTGTGTTTCCTGATGCCACTCTTCACGACCCAGCCACCAAAATGCTACCAGAGTAGATTTCACAATCTAACTTCATACTTTCTTGTGTGAAATGTTCTCTTCTAACAGCTATGAAAACCAAATACTACCTGCACAGTGTTTAAAAGTCAGCGGAACCGAAAGCCCCATGATGGAAAGCATGTCACCAGCTTCTACTCCTCACCTGTTCCCTGTCCAGAGCCTGCCTCCTCCCGACTTTTCTCTTGGATGTTCTCTTGAAGCGGACCCACGGTTGCCTGGATCTTGTGTTGATCTTTTTCTTGGCTTACTCTTGAATTTGATGGAGCACATCTTTTAGTAACTTTCCAACAAAGGGCACCCAGGAGGTAAGTCTTCTGAATTTTTGCATTTCTGAATACATCTTTATCCTGCCCTCATACTTGTCTGGTAGATTGCTTGGTTAGCAAATTCTAAGATGAAAAATATTTTCTCACGAAATTTTGTGGAATTTGTTAACTGTAGTCTAGTTTCCCAAGTTCCTCTTGAGAAATCCAGTGCCATTCTGTGGATCCTTTGACATTCATTTTTTCTTAATACACAATGGGACTTTTTAATTGGGGCGTTTATGTTACTCAGTTCTGAAAAGTTGTATAGAATTATTTAATAACTTCTTTTTAAAAATGTATTTGTTCTCTTTTTACCAGTAGGGTTGCCAGATAAAATACAAAATGCCGAGTTTAATTTGAATTTCAGGTAATCAGCAAATATTTTTTAATATAAATATATTCTGTGCAATATTTTTAGTATAAATATATTCCGTGTAATATTTGGGATATACTTATCCTAAATAATTTCTTGTTATTTATCTAAAAATTTGAACTTCAAAATTGGACGACCCATCCAGGGCTATTAAATCTTCACCAATACATTTTCACAGTCTGGCCAGCTGTTATACTTTTCATCTGTGTCTATGCTACTTCCTACCTCGCCTTCCAAGGAGCAAATGACCCTCCCAAACGGGAAACCACTTCATCTCATGATCTCTGTATCCCTCCAGACCTCTGAGCTCTTTGCACAGAGTCTTGACTAGAAGTCAGAAAACATTCCCTGAATGAACGGTATTGGCTGCTCAAGTGTTCAGGTGATCCCCTGCCAAGTCTGCTCTCATAGGTATTTTATCTATAAAACAAGAATAGGATGCGATTAAATAAGGTCCTAGAACAAGAAACCATTCTTAAAATTCAAGAGTCAGGAAAAAATAATTGAAAAAAAAACACGGTTAAGAAGACGAAATGTGAATAAAAAGATAAATGAACTTCAGCCCAGGATGTCTGATAAGAAGAATCTGATATTAATCTTGGTAATAAAAATATCAGTAAATAGATTGACCAATCTCGATCCCCAGTGTGAGGCATCTAGAGGCGGCTGATCAATGATTCTCTCTCATCATTGATGTTTCTCTCTCTCTCTCTCCCTATTCTTTCCTCAATAAAAATATAGAAAATAAAAGAACCGGTAGTGCAGCCCCCAGGCCTGCGTTGCCTGTAGAGGGGCCCTTCACTGGGCCCCTTTAATGCAGGAAGGTGGTTTCTTTGCTTCTCGCTTGCTTTGGAGACACCAAAATTAATAACACTACTTTTCATTGGCGGGGAGGTGGGAGGGGGCAGGGAGAACACCCACAGGAAACCTCTTTCCTTGCTGATGATGTCTGTGTGGAATTTTAGAGGTCGCCACTCTGCCTGAGGTTTTCAAAACACCTACTCCTGAAGATCACTTCCTGGTTTCATTTCAACTCCGAGAGTCACCTGCGCTCCAGGGTCACGCCTCCAAACCAGACAGGGAGCCTGAAACAGAGCACAATGACCTCCAGGGGGTCCTGGGAACACACTCTTCATACTGAGAGCAAGTTGCCCATGGAGTAGGTTTACACATGTGAGCACAATATTGCTCCTCAAAGGTACTGGTCCACAGGAAGTACACCCCCCACCCCAGCACACAGAGATTCAGGGATGGAGGGTGTATTTAAGGGCTGCCATCTTTTACCATTACTTCATTTTAATTTAGAGAAGTGGAAAGTTCCAGTGTGTGTCAGAACACCTTCGCGGGGATGAGGAGAGAGAACTGGAACTTGGAGTTCCTATGTGATACAATTGCTTCACAGATGCTATCTGGTGGCTAGCTCTTGGGATCCAAGAAATGACTTCAGATTAAAAGGAGTATGTTAGCAAAAGGTAGGGCTGGAACTCTTGCAGATTTCACGTGTAAAAACAAAAGCATGAAGCATTGCTTCTGAAAATCAAACCAGAGAGAAGCGATGAGTAACAGCAAGCTATAGAATTTCCCCATCATTTCTCATCATCTCTATTGATACGTAGAAAACAGTCAGTTCTTTCCTGATTCATCAGACTTTGACGCATGCAAAACCAAAACCGAGAAAGTCTACCAGAGAGAATTTGAACACGAGACAGGGCACTGAACAGAAGCAAGCAATTCTACAAGTGATGAGGAGATGGAGGACTCAGCAGCATGTGAAGGAGGGTTCACGTCATAAGACAGATAGCTCGGGATCTAGATAAGGAAGACAGAGTAGTTATTGCCTGCGCTCGGCTGGCCATCTAGATAAAGGCTGGCAGGGACACTGGGGAAATTGCAAGTGAGCTATTGCAGTCCACAGAAGGTTCTCTGCTGGAAAGCAGACAGGACTCGGTAAAGCAACAACCACAGGACTCACCTATGAGGGCCTGAAATGACAATGGCCTTCAAGAGCAGGTCTAAAGGGTAAGAGAAAAACTGGTACCGGCAGAATGTGGGCTGACCCGGGGGCAGGAAACAAAGGGAGTAATAAAACTAAACATTTCAAGGTAGGAAGAGATAGCTGGTGATGAACTGCCGGAAAGAGATTTGGGAGAGCATTTATTACTTTGGGATACTGACAGCCGATGTATCATATCCAAGTTTCCTGACCATACAGCAACAACAAAGGCAAAGCAATAATAAAGGACAAAGCAATCAAACTGGGGAAAAAGGATTTATTTTATGTAGTTACTAGGGTCAGCAGAGGCAAAGGTGGTACTGCAATGCAAATAAATGGTGGAGACCAACGTGACTGGAGTGAGGGGACAGTATGCGAACCAAATTGGGAGTCCAGTTACACAAAGCAAAATAAAAAAAAAAAAAGACAACGGTTAGGATGGGTAGTTTGATCAAGGAAGAAGAAAATTTTGGGAGCCATTGGAAAATTGAAAGCATTCGTGGGTATTGGTCCTTTTCAAGAAAAGACTCCTACTGTCCTTTATCACTACATCTATACATACAGGTGGGGCCCCAGAAGCCAGAGATGACCCAGAGGACCCAGTGACAGCCCTGCAAACTGTCACAGAGGACCGCAGCGTCTGAGATCCCGAAGCGCTGCAGCTCCTGGGTGAGGACACCAAGGAATTACTTGATCAGTCTCAGCAGTGTGGAATGTAAAAGCTGTCCTTTTTTTAAAAATATATTTTATTGATTTCTTACAGAGAGGAAGGGAGAAGAATAGAGAGCTAGAAACATCGATGAGAGAGACATGGATCAGCTGACTCCTGCACGCCCCCCACTGGGGATGTGCCTGCAACCAAGGTACATGCCCTTGACCGGAATCAAACCTGGGACCTTTCAGTCCACTGAGCCAAACCGGTTTCGGCAAAGTTATTCATTTTAATCACTGGGAATTGAATGTGTAAGATTTTGCACAAGCTTGAACACTGTATACACCCGACTTGGTGTTTTCTAGATTCTGACCCTCATCTCCTCTTCATCTAGGTCTTTGCTGGGCCTCTGGCTAGACACTGGCCATAGCCTTCCCACACCGGTCCTGACCCCATGCTCTAATCCTGCCTTCTAGAGTCTATTCTCAGCTGAACCATTGGTGTCCCAACCCAGGATCATCAATTGAGCATCTCCATCACCAATGAATATTGACCACAAGGTACAAGACCTTCCTGTTTGCACTCTGAGATAGAAAAAAAAAATGACAAGTTTGGGAAGAGGATATACTTGCAAACAGATATTTCTCTCATGTTCCACTAAAAAACAAGGACCTCCTCTTTTAATCCTTCTCCTCCTCATCATCATCATCCTCCAAACATATTGAACACCTGTGGCTCCACTAGCTAAGAGCTTTATATTTAATACATCATATAATCTTCATGATGTATTAAATATAATACTAAGAAAGCACTATTATCATTCCCATTGTACAGATGAGGGAACTGAGGTTTAGTTTGCCCAAGGCTAAGTATCTGGGGAGTGGCAGTTCTGGCAACCTAAACCTTATACATTAGGCCAGTGGTCGGTAAACTCTTTAGTCAATGGAGCCAAATATCAGCAGTAGAATGATTGAAATTTCTTTTGAGAGCCAAATTTTTTTAAACTTAAACTTCTTCTAACACCACTTCTTCAAAATAGACTCACCCAGGCCGTGGTATTTTGTGGAAGAGCCACACTCAAGGGCCCAAAGAGCAGCATGTGGCCCTCGAGCTGCAGTTTGCCGACTACACCATTAGGCTATCCTCCTGCTCACTTCCTCTCCTTATCGTCTTATTTTTTCCAGTGAAAAAAAGTGCTATGAATTCCCCTACAGGTTTGGCCTAGGCCTACAGTAGATGCTCAATAAACACTCAACTTAACTGAAATCAATGAGTCCTGAGCTCACTGGTGCTCATAGTTACATTATGACCCCACAGATCCTGCTTTTGAGAGTGTAGCCACTTCTTCCACCAGCTCATTCCCTTCAATCAGCTGGCCAACCTTGTGTTGTGTGAGGCAACACTTTTCAAGTCGCCAGCCCTGGCCCCCTGTGACCCAGTAAAGAAAGAAGCACAAGGTAAATGACCATTCTCGGCAATTCAGTGTTTTCCCCCAAATGGGAGGGCAAATGCGAGGGAGGCTGCCAGCTTGACTTGGTGTCTTGGCACTCTTAGTGATCGTTGTGGAAAAGCTGAGTCCAGAAAGAACATCTGCCCGGGCTAGTCAGAAAGGAAACAGCTTTTGCTTGCTAATTAATAGCTTTTTCATCTGCCTCAGATGGTTCCATTTTAGCGCACTGGCCTGAACACAAGAGCTGGGGAGCCCTGGATCCACTCCTTCCCATTTGGTAGGTAGTGCTATTAGGTCATTGGACCTCTGAGCTCCCAGACGCCTGGGGCCTTTAGAAGAAGAGGACCTCACATCTGGTGAGCTGACTCAAGGGCTAACTTATTCTCTCCTCAGACCTGCAGGCCTTTGTAGCCTATGGTTTTGGGGAGAGGGGCCCACATGTGTCTCTCACTGCTGCTCAGATGATTTCACCGACCCTGGACCAGGCCCATCCTGCATGATATGCAGACACAATACAGGCGCTCACTGCTCTTCACGAGCTTACACCTGGTCTGGTGCGTGTAGTGTTGGGGGGACTGCAGAATGATTTATCGCATGAAGCAATGGTGGAATAATTCAAACCAATGTATGCTGGAGTGCAGAATTCCCTTAGACTGTAGTCACTTAGAAATGGACCGGAAAGTTCTCGCAGGGTGGAAGAAATTTAGAGAAGTGACTTTCTGGAATGGCAACATGTACAAAGGGATGGAGGTGGCAGAGAGTCGGGAGAGGGAGGGAGGTTAGGCCTCTGTGGTATAGTCTGGGCAGAAGAAGACTGGCTGTCTCAGAGCGGGGGTAACTTCAGGAAAGCCCGTGTTACTTCCTTCTAGCCTCCTTCTAGAGCCCTCGAGGTTTTACTGAGCAGCACTGCCCATGTATCCTGCGCAAACTCATCTCCAGCCACTTCTGACTCTGCATTGCTCTTATCCCTATAAACTTGTGTTCCCCATTTCTAGATACTCATCTCCTTAGAGCAGCGGTTCTCAACCTTTCACAGGGGGTAGCCTGAGACTATTAGAAAACACCTATTTCCCATGGTCTTAGGAACCAACACACTGCTCCTCGATGTAGCAAAATGTAGCAATGTAGTTTACTGTTGTCATATGAAGACTGTTACCCATGCTACACCACGATTCAAGACAAAATTTCATTTATTTGTGATTAGAAATAAATATTTCACAATATATAATTACATATTGTTTTTGTGATTAATCCCTATGCTTTAATTATGTTCAATTTGTAATGATGAAAGTACATTCTGCATATCAGATATTTACATTACAGTTCATAACAGTAGCAAAATTACAGTGATGAAGTAGCAATGGAAATAATTTTATGGTTGGGGGTCACCACCACATAAGGATCTGTCTTAAAGGGTCGCAGCATTAGGAAGGTTGAGAACCACTGCCTTAGAGGCTTATCTGTACATAAAACATGCTCAGTAAATATGTGTTGAATAAATGAATGACTGAGGACATTGTTGAGGTGAGGTTGAATACGTAGGCTGGTTCCAGAATGAAAGAGGTTGTAGAGTAAAATGGGTTCTAACTACTTCTGCCTTCAGATGACTAGGTGTGGCATCTTGGGCTTTTGTTAATTTATTCACTGATTTATTTATTCAACAAATTTATTTATTTATTGAAAGCCTACTTGCTATGTTCCAGGCATTGTATAAGACTTCAGGATCAGACAGGAATTAATTTTGCCCAGGGAGAGCTTACATTCTAGCAGGGGAACACACAATCAGATATGTCTAGGTAATTGGAGGGGCCCAGTGCAAAACAGAAATGTGGGGCCTCACATTCAAATAGTAGAAAAACGTGTTGTTGGAGGTACTCAAATATAAAGTTTTTCTTTTTTTTTTCCTGCAATCTCTCTCTGGGCTTGTCATGACATTTTCAATTTACTATTTAAGGTCATTCAAATAAAATTACAATTTAAAAATTGTCAGCATGAATGGTACCATTTGTCTCTATACTGTGAAATGCCAGTTTTAAATGTAAGAGCATTTCACTCAGATGTGTAATCATGAAATCACATCGTATTTTAGAGGTCTTACTTGCATATCTACTTAGCTTTTCTAGGACAGCGGAAATGCTTCATTCAGCCAATTCAATTATTTTTTATCTCATTTCTTGATACATGACATTTTACCAACACTCTACCTTCAGCTTACTGCTGAGTAAGGAAGGAGTAAAAGAGAGGGGAAAAAATCACTATGGGTTGGTCTATGGGTCCCTTTCCTTCCAGGTCAAGTGTGTGGGGGGTGCACTGACCATCCCCAGAGGCCAGACCAGAACTTGCCCTGAATGCAGAAATAAGGCAATAATAGTGTTTAAGAAACACAAACGACCGAGAAACCCTATCATATCCTTGCCTCCTCATGTTACTTCCCTGCTCTATATTGAGATTGGGTTGGAATGTGCCTTTCTAGACACATTGTATATTTAAAAAGAACCACAAAACCTTTGACCCTTGTTCTACTTTGTCTTTCCTGTTATGCTTCTTCATGAAAGAAAGCTCTGTGAAGCTCATGACAGACTTACAGATGTTCATCAGAAAGTTTAAGCTCAGAGTCTAGGCTCACTCCCGTGGCTCAGGGTATAGGCATTTACAGAATTCTTTTTGTTTGTTTTGTTCATCCTTACCTAAAGATCTTTTTTTCCATTGACTTTTAGAGAGAGTGGAAGGGAGGAAAGAGGGAGAGGGGGAGAGAGAAAGATGTGAGAGAGACATAACAATTAGTTGCTTCCTGTGCACACCCTGAATAGGGCCAGGGATCGAACCTGCAACCTAGGCACATGTCCTTGACTGGGAATCAAACCTGCAGTGCTTCGGTGTGTGGGCCAATGAGCTATCAATGCGCCACACCAGCCAGGGCAAGGCATTACAGAATTCTGGATAAAAAAAATCATGTGTGTTTGCCTTTGTGGTGACGTTGTTGGGATGATGTTGGAAGGGATGGACTCATGCGTGTGGGTGGTGAGTATGTGCTGTGCCTGGGTGAGGGTTAGACGGGGTGGTCGGCATGTGTCTGTGTGTGTGTGCACAGTATCTGGGCTATATTTTATGCTTCTGTGTCATTCACATGTAGAGTTTGTGGCCTGTTTGTATGTGTGTGCAATGCGAACTTAATGTTGGTTTAAGTTTTCTTAGCAAACATTTCCTCTACACTGTAGAGCATATATCTTGTGCTTTCTCCTGAAATGTCAGTCTGTTCTCATGTTCTTCTAAGTAAAATAACATGCAGCTTTTTGGCATGCACAAACAAAACCCAGTGGTTTTTATCTGACTCAAGTGCTCCCCGGGGCTTTGTCTTTCCCCCTCCTCCTTCCTGTAAATCCATTTTATGCATTAGACTTCGAAGATGACATCTTGTTACATCATGTTAGACAGTGCCATAATTTTTTCCAGCAAACCATTTCCAATCTGGTGAAGCAGACAGAACTGGACAAAGACAGACACCCCGGCATAAATAAAGGATCAGCTCCTGGCCCTGCAAGACAGACCCAGAGGAGTGTTGTCCCCAAATCCACAGCTGGCTCGCCGTTTTAACTCCTGAGACTGGAACGGAGAAATCGACTCAGGCGCGCGGCTCTCTCCCAGTGAGATTTGCGCAGTCTCTGTCTGCTGGAAGGAGGATGCCTGTTGGAGGAAGGGTCCTCGATGCACTGGGAGGGGCCACCGGGCAAGACAGACGCTTTGCCTGAGGTCCTTTCTATACTATGCCCAGGTCAGGCCTGTCTTTGGCTTTCCAGCTGCAGCTGCTATTTATAGTCCCATCGCAGCGTGCCATTCTGCCCGGGAGCCCTGTGGTCAGCTCAAGGCCTGCGTTGAAAAAGAGGCATTCTGTGCTCAAATGCCAGCCCACCGTGTTGGCTGCCCTTTAGCAATCTAAGATCTGAACCTGGAGGCATCCGATGCTCAAAGGCCCTGCCCACCGTCTGGTACGCCCTGGATCAGATTGGGGGTCTGGTTTCCTCAACCCTGCCATGCATCTATGCCCACAGCTTGCGCTGTGGTCAGAGTTAGTACTGGGTGGAGAGCTGTGCTGTGTCTCACAGACCTTGTTGTGGCTGATCTACCAGATGGCTCCTTCTAAACATTTCCTCATGTCAGCCTTTGGCCTGGAAATATGGACTGGCTCACAGGCTGTTTGGCTAGATAACAAAGGCACAAAACCTTAGGATCTATAAGATGGGGGCGGGGCATGTGAGAATTCGGGACTTAGAAGCAGGTATACGGGGTTTGAGCCACAATTCCAGGCTGTGTGACCCTGGCGAGTGGGTGGATCGCTCTGAGCTTCCCTTTGCTCCAGGCAAAGAGAATGTCTGTCTCCTGGGGAGGCTGCAAAGGACTAAAATGAGCTCATGCCTGTGTGAGAGTACTGTGGAAACTCCCCTATTTTCATATCCCATCATCGCAACTTATCCTGCTTCTCAGAAGAATGTGTCAAGAAGTAAATGTAGGAAGGGGTTGAGATGCTCTGGAGATAATAGAGAGAAAGACTCCTAAGTGTATGTAACTCAATCGGCCAGCAAATAAAAGTAAAAGTTGATTTTTTTTTTATTAAAAAAATAGTCTGGATTGAAACTAAGGACGGTATTAGTATATACTGTCAATTTAATACAAGTCAGTAAAAATGAATTGAACACACGCAAGTCAATCTAGTTGACATCAGTGATACCAAGAAAAACAAACATAAATAATTAAAACAGGGTGATTTTCATCCCAAAATTGAAAAAAAAAAGGGATCAATACAGCAGAAAAGAGAATCTAGAACTCTATCTTACTATTTAATGTGTGATTATGTGAGAGTACATACGTATTTATTTAGTCACGAATTTAGAAAATGATTGATTTCAATCAATACTGTATATAATATCATAGAGGAAACTCCAATTGGGCTAAGAATTACAGGTCAACAGAAAAATTACAGGGCAAAACTAAAAATCTGCATAGCAGCTTTTCCCACATCGATGGAGAATTAGCTTTCTCAGTGTTGAAGCAATCAAATAAATAATCTAGACTGACAGGCCCACGTAAATATTTAAGAGCTCTAAAGTGCTAAAAAAAAATGGTAACTAATGCAATGACCAGCGCTGGATGTCACATCAATTATTTCAAGTGGTGAATTCAAGGAAGTAAGAGCATAAACTATGGATGAGGAACTGATTTCCACCAGGGAGTGAAGGTCATGCAATAGGGTGAAGAGTAGTCTTCCCAATGAATGGTGCGGGAGCGGCGAGGTATGCACATGCAGTGGAAAGAATTTGGACCCCAATCTCACACCGCCTGCATAATTAACTCAAAACAAACCAAATACCTAAATGTAAGAGCTAAAACTATGAAACTCTTAGAAGGAAACGTAGGACCTTGGATTAGGCAATGGTTTCTTATATATGACACCAAAAGCTCAAAGAACACACACACAAAAAAAAAAAAATAGATAAAGTGAACTTCATAAAAATGAATACCTTCTGTGCATTGAAGGTCACATCTAAGAAAATGAAAAGATGAAAAAAAATAAGAGTCCAGTATCCAGAATATATTAAGAAGTCTTACAACACAATAACGAAAAGTCAAACAGCTCACTTTTAAAATGGGGAAAGGACTGCCGAAACCGGTTTGGCTCAATGGATAGAGCATCGGCTTGTGGACTGAAAGATCCCAGGTTCGATTCCCGACAGGGGCATGTATCTTGGTTTCGGGAATATCCCCAGTAGGGGGCGTGCAGGAGGCAGCTGATTGATGTCTCTCTCTCATGGATGTTTCTAACTCTCTATCCCTCTTTCTTCCTCTCTGTAAAAAAATCAATAAAATATATTTAAAAATGAAATAAGATAAAATGGGGAAAGGACTTGAATAGATATTTTGTTTAAGAAGATACACAAATAGCTAAAAAGCACATAAGTAAAATGCTCAGCCTCATTAATTATTAGATAAAATACAATTCAAAACCATAATGATATACCATTTTATACCCATTGAGACAATAATAATAATTAATAATAATAATAATAATAATAATAATACACATAAAGTAACAAGTATAGGCAAGAATGCAAAGAAATTAGAATCCTCATATGTTGCTTGTGGGAATGCAAAATGTTGCATCTGCTTTGGAAAAGTTTGTTAGTTCCTCAAAATGTGAAATACAGTTATCCTATGATCATGTAATTCCATTGTTACCTGTATATATACCCAAGAGAATTAGAAACCATGTCCACATGAAAACATGTAAACAAATATTCATGGCAGCATTATTCACAGTAGCCAAAAAGTGGAAACAACCCATGTTCATCAGCTGATGAAAGGATAAACAACATGTGGTATATCCATGCAATGAAATAGTACTGGCACAGACTACATCATGGATGAACCTTGAAAAAATTGTCATGAAAGAAGCCAGATACAAAAGGTCATGTATAGCATGATGCCATTTATAGGAAATGTCCAGAACAAGAACATTCACAGAGACAGACACTAGCTTAGTGGTCTGCTGGGGAAGGGGACCATGGGAGGAACTATTTAATGAGTATAGGATCTCTTTTTGGGGGAGAGAAAAGGTTTGGAATTACTGGTGGTGGTTGCCCAGCATTGTGAACATACTAAAAGCCACCAAATGATACACTTTAAGATGATTAAAGTGGGAATTTTATGTTATGTGAATTTTATCTCCCCCCATCTCCCCCAAAAAAAGAATGAGAAGGGTCCTATACACATCACCGCACTACATTTGAGCTGGCATTTGAGAATCCACTGTGACTCATAAATGATAGTATTCGGTTAGACAAAAACGTTTTGTCTAGGTTCTGGGAGTGGGTGGGAAACAGTACAAATAAAACACAGGCTCTGTCCTCAAGGCTACGGGTAGACACATACTTAACTGCGTGGAACACAACCAAAGATAAGCAACATCACAACAGGGGGCGATGGCTCTGCAGGGATACAAGGGAAGGAGCGGGGTGTTCTGACTGAAGGACCATTGGAAAACTTTACAGAAGAGGAAACACGGATCCATTTTTAAGGATGAGTTGGAGTTTGACAGGCGGAGAAGGTAGTGCCGTCCAGGAAGAGGGACCACCTTGAGCAAAGGCCTGGAGGTACAGAAAACATTCCCGGATATACTGGAGGGTATGATTTGAGCTATGGCTTCTCTCTCCTTGTAGTATTCTGCCACTGCTTTTTACTAAATATCACCACCATTTCCACTTTGCTCCTTGGTTCTTGCCTCAAAGACTCTGAGCCTTCAGTTTAAAAGCAGAGAAGCAGCCCTAGCTGGTTTGTTTGTGTCTAGAGTGTCGGCCTGTGGACCAAAGGGTCCTGAGTTTGATCCCCTTCAAGGGAACATGTCCGGGTTGTGGGCTCAATCTCCAGTAGAGGGCATGCAGGAGGCAGCCAATCAGTGATTCTCTCTCATCACTGATGTTTCCATCTCTCTCCCTTCCTCTCTGAAATCAATAAACATATACTTTAAAAGTAAAGTAGAGAAATAGAAATATGGATCTTGAGCCTTCATGGCTTCAGTGCATCCCCTTGCTTTGTCTACATCAGTGGTTCTCAACCTTCCTAAGGCCGAGACCCTTGCATACAGTTCCTCATGTGGTGGTGACCCCAACCATGAAGTTTTGCTACTGTTATGCATCGTGATGTAAATATCTGCATTTTCCGATGGTCTTAGGCGACCCCTGTGAAAGGGTCATTCGACCCCCAAAGGGGTCGCAACCCACAGGTTGAGAACCGCTGTCTACATCCTCTCTGGCCTGCAGCTCTACTCCTGCCCTCTGTGTGTCCAGCCTGGGAACCACTTTGGCTGCCACCACTGGCTCCATCCACCTGCCAGATGGACGGCCCTTGCTTCTCTCTTCAAAAGTCTCTTGCTTGATGGTGCCTTCTCCATGTTAGCCCCACCTTCCTGCTGGTGACCCAGGGGGGGAGCCAGGGAGAAGGGGATGAGAAGCTCATCCCATTCCCTTGGGAAGAGTCATCCGGTCTGGCTTCCTTGGTTCCCGGGGCAGCTGGTTTTTTCGGCTTCTATTTGGATCGTGAACCCATTGCCTTCAGCAGAGGAAGAAAAACAAGCGCTCAAAACAAGTGCTCTTGTAGGAGGAGTTTGGTGCTTCATAAACGATTCAGTGAGGGGTGCCAAGCACAAGACCTTTTGGGAGGAAAGACACTTGCAGGATGGAGTACCGAGACCCCAGTGCTTCCCTGATGATAAAGCTGAAGGAGTGGCCCTGCAGCGTGTGTTTGACTGATATTTGCTCCCCGGTGCACTCAGCATAAGCCTGGTTTATTGTGTTTACATTTTCGTGTCTTTAGAGCATGACTGATTTATTGCAAACATGAGTGCACTGGACAGTGGAGGCGTCGCTGAACAGGCTTTTCCCCAAAGCCAGGAATAATCCCCTGCACCAGAGATCCAGCCTGATGGACTGTGCCGTGTTCCCAAGCCTCAGAGGCTGAGGGGAGGTCAGGACAGGGAGACAGACATCTGGTCTCAGGCAGCTCTGCTCTGGAGAGACTTGTCCTCCCCGGGGTGGGTCTCCTTAGCAAATGGGAGAGGGAGGGTGGATAGAGATAGGGGGGAGGAGGGTTGGAGACCCCTGGCAGGGAGTGGACCACCAGGCAGCTCTGTAAATATGCTCCCCCTCCCCCTGCTCCAAATCCAGATTAAAAGCACACATGGGTTTAACACTGACTTCTCCTTGAACCAGTTGATAATTATTTTTATCAACTTCTAGTCCATTGTCTCCAGTCCTCCACGGAGCGAATGCTCTGACAGTCCAGACAAGGACCAGATGTGTGGGGCAGGGTCAGTCTGTACTGGTAGGGGTGAGGAGAGAGGAGGGGAAGCGGGCCTGAATGTCATTACTTGGAGGGGTCGGGGGGTCAATGACAGTGGCAAGGAACAGATTTTTCCAGCCGCTTTCGGGCTGAGATTTGCACTGCATAATCTGAATGCTTTTATCTGTTTCTGAAAATAGACAGGAATTTTTTCCACAGGCTGCTCCAATCTGGCCGTGGAGACGTGAGGGAGGATTGCAGGGAGACAGTTGTATGCAGTTCAGTAAGTACATTGTGTGACCCCCCCTGTACTCCCCCCCAGCCCTCTCACCCCACATACACACTAGCCCTTTTCCATATTGGCCATATGGAGCCGCATTGTCTAGACACCGCTCAAAGTTGGGAGTCAAAAATGCTGCATACTTTTCATCCTGAACTTTATATAGCTCTTGATAGGTGAGGCTATCATGTCTTAATTTTAATAAAAAAAAATACAGGCCTTTGTGAGGTCAAAAATACCCGTCCAGGAGGACGGGTCCTTGAGTCTGCACAGAATGACCGATGTGAGAAATGTAAATGAGACAGAAATAAAAAACCATGTTTTCCTCAGAAGTTACAGTGTATGGTTGTTACCAGTCCCCCAGAGCACATTCTCCACCTTTGTCCTGGATTTAGACTACAAAGAAGCATCACAAATTATCTGCCCAGCTCGTCTGGAAGGTTAACTCTGGACTAAATCAGACTCCATCTCTCAGCAGCTGGTCCCTCTCATCTCAGATCAAAAGGATCTTGGATCTTCTAAGCAAACTGCTGTCAAGCAAACAGCAGGGGAATCTCTAATATTATTTACATAGCATTTTCTCCTCTCCAGTTATGTATGGGTTCCTTCTCAGGACAAGCCTATCTATAAATACAGAAACCAAGACACAGGGAAAGAAAACAATGTGTAGGGTCACGCGGAGAGTACGAGGTGGACCTGGGAATATGCCAAGAGCCCCACAGGTCCGTGCAACTAGACACAGCCTCTCCTAGTACTTATTTCCACAGTTCTTTCTCCTCGCCTTTCACCCATGTACCAAGCGCAAGAAGCTATTTGTGCTGAGCGTGCAGTAAAGCAGGCCAATTTCATGGGTGTTTCAGCCTGAAGAGTTTCCTTGGCTCAGAGGAAAGGGAGACCAGTCTTTGAAGCTGGGGTTCATTCGTCAGTTTCATCTAAAAGTAAACATTGTGGTGATCGGAAGCAAGAGGACAGGGCCAGATTATTCCAGATTGCCGCCAGTGTCCTGTGTCTCGGAGACTCCTCGTGGCCCTTGAGACCAAAAATCTCCAGAGGAGGGAAGAGAAAGACCAGAAGTGCGAACTCTCCCTTGTAGGCAGAGAGCTTAGTGACCTTCAGCTTCAGCCATGCTGAGTATCAAGTGGAAGTCACCCTGCACTGTAGTGTCGTGGAAATTGCTGCAGTGGGTGGGCAGGTGATCTCAACCTGTTGTGCGTACAATGTGGTGTCTCTCCAGTTGCCAGCCACCCAGTCATCAAGGAGAAGAAAGAATGGCATAAAGGCCAGAGGGAGAAGGGCAGAGAGCTACAAAGGAGAGTGACTGGAGAGAAGAAAAAGAAAGAGGGAGAGATTTGAGAGCAAGAAAAAAAGAAGAAGGACTCAAAACAGGGTGGCGGAATAGAGCCTTGTCCCAGAGTAGATAGAAAGAACAGCTGAAGGTCACTCGGGGAGTGTTTTTTGGTGAGTTAAGGGACAGCTATACTCCAGGAGAAGGTGGGGGATTGCTGGACGGGGCTCCCCTGACCAGGCAGCCCCCACTACCTCTGGGTTCCCTCTCAGAACCATGGGTTTGGATGTGGAGACCATGCCATCTTAAAGGGGAAAGTGGATGTTATTGGAAGCCTGAAAATCTACAACCATGGCACCCACCAAACAGCTGCCAATCCCAGAATACTGGTCCCCAACTGGCACGAACACACAGATTCAGAGGAGCTCTACACTCCACCATGGAAAGGTCAGATTTTGCCTGGGATAAGGTGAGGTCTCTGGGCCCGGCAGGACAGAGAAATGCGTGTATTGTGGGCACTAGAGACTGGGGTAAGGTCTGTGCCTAGAAAAATCCGTGGCTGTTGGGGCTGGCATGATCCATGAATGTGGAAGGGAGTCCTCAGAGCTGCTAACAGAAGGGATCTCTAAAAAGCCCTGATTTTGATCTGACGCAAAAGAACAGCCTAAAAATGTTGAAAGTGTGATGGCTTCTTAGACACAAGGGGAAAAAAGGACTGCACAGACTTGCACGCAGCCCCGGAGTACACACACTTACATGTTTTCCTCTTTAAATCCTTGCTCCTGATTACTAAGCCCAATACATAGGATCACCCAATTGGGGACACTCTAAGAGACTGCAGGGGAAAGTTGTTTTCCTGGAACCTGAGAATCAGAGCAGGGAATGACCATCAGAGAACCAGCTCTGGAGCAACCCACTCCCACAAATCAGTATTGAGTGGCACAGAGAAAGCAGGATCTAAGCACGGCAGAGAAGACCTATAGATCCAGAGGCCAATCCAGAAACACTGACACCCAGGGATTGAATCACAAAGTGACTCTTATGTAATCACAAATAAAGGATTACAAGAAGTTAAGACACACTGCCTGCTTAAAAATCAGAACTGGCTTACAACACTGAGGAGCAGTGGAATGTAAGGAACTGCAATACTGCCCTGTCTGGGAAACAGGCGTGCCAAAAAGAACAATAGAGGAAGTGAGTGATCTTCACTACTGCACATTTATTTTATTATTTTTTATTTATTTTATTTTTTAAATTTTTTTCCTCATCTTTTACTTAAGAAACTATTTTTTTTTCTTTTTTCCTCACTTGATGTTACCTTTTTAATTATATATTTTTATTTTCAATTAGTATTATTACTACTACTATTTTACCTTTTTTAAAAAAGTGTCATTTTATTTTCTCTTTATTTTACTTTGGGGTTAGTGTTCTACATTCTATTTTCACCTTTCCTTCAGCATCATTTTACTTTATCTCAACTCTACCTTTATGCCATCACTTTCTTCCTAACTTTTCCCCTTTTGTTGACCTGTTTCTCTTATTCTTTTCTTTCTTTTTACCTCCATATTAAAATTTCACCCTACTTATATACCCAATTTTCAATTTCCCGCTCCAAGTCCATATACACCTCTCTCTTCTGTCTTCACTATCCAAAAAATTGTTTTTCTCTCTGTCGCTTTGTTGTTGTTTGCTTGAATGTTGATTATATCAAAATTTTTATGAATATTTCTGAGATTATTTTGCTTATTCTTTTTTGTTTGTTTGTTTTTTGCTTCTCTTTTCCCTCACCTTGCTTGATATTAGTTGTTGTTTGTAGTTTGTATTCATCTCCAGGCATTTGTTGGAATTAGTGGCTGTCCTATTGGAGTTTTCTCCCCATATATATAGTTTGTTCCCCTTTTCTTTCTTATTCTCTTTCTTCTCTCTCTCTCTTTTTAAAAATATATTTTATTGATTTTTTACAGAGAGAAAGGGGAGGGATAGAGAGTTAGAAACATCGATGAGAGAGAGACATCAATCAGCTGCCTCCTGCACACCCCATACTGGGGATATGCCCACAACCAGGATACATGCCCTTGACCAGAATCGAACCCGGGACCTTTCAGTCCACAGGCTGATGCTCTATTCACTGAGCCAAACCAGTTTCAGCTCTCTCTCTTTTTTTCCTTTTCCAAAGTTCATTTTTGCACTCCTTTTTTTCCCTCTTCTTCTTTCTTTCCTATCCTCTAACTTGCCTTTCTCTGGTGGTTACCTTTATTTGAGGTTATTAATATCATGAATACATTTCTGTTCAGTGCCTTGTGAATTGTACCTGGTTGTGTTGTATTTTGTTCCTTTAAATCATTGCAGGAGAGAGAAAATGGCATAACAGGTCATCTGAGAAAAAGACCATTGGAGAAAAAGAAATAGTCCACATATGAAAGAAAAGCAGGCATCACCAGAAAAGGAAGTAAACGAAATGGTGACAAGCAACCTGCCAGAGAAAGAATTCAGAGAAATGGTCATAAGATGGCTGAAAAGAATGGAAGACAAATTTGACAATATAAGTAAGAACCAAGAGGAAATGAAGAAGACCCAAGAAGAAATGAAAAATGACTTTGCTGGTGTAAAGAACTCAATACAAAGCATCAAGAGTAGACTAAAAGAAGCAGAGGACCGCATCAATGAGCTAGAAGACAAAGTAGGAAAAAATACCCAAATAGAGAATCTTCTAGAAAAAAAAAATTAAAAAGCCAGAGGAGAGCCTAAGGGAACTTTGGAAAAACACAAACAAAACAACATCCAGATAATAGGGGTTCCAGACAGAGAAGAAACTGAGCAAGGAATAGAAAACTTGTTTAAAGAAATAAATGACAGAAAATTTCCCTGATATAGGGAAGAAAAAATGGACATATTTCTAGAAATCTCACACATATGCTGAAGGAATTTCTTGACCAATACTGCTCCTACGGAAATGAAAGCTTAAGAGAAAATAAACAAATGGGACTACATCAAAATAAAAAGCTTTTTAACAGCAAAGGAAATCATCAACAAAACAACAAGAAAGTCCACTATATGGGAGGACATATTTGCAAATGTTATCACTGATAAAGGTTTAATCTCCAACATCTACAGGCAACTTATACAACTTAATAAAAGGAAAATAAATGATCCAATAAAAAATGGGCAATGGACCTAAATAGAATCTTTTCAAAAGAAGATAGAAGGAAGGTCAAGAGACACATGAAAACATGCTCAAAGCCACTAATTATCTGAGAGATCCAAATCAAAACAACAATGCGATGCCATCACACACCTGTCAGCGTGGCAATCATCAATAAATCAACAAATGATGAGTGCTGGTGAGAATGTGGAGAAAAAGGAACCCTCGTGCACTGCTGGTGGGAATGCAGACTGGTGCAGCCACTGTGGAGAACAGTATGGAGTTTCCTCAAAAAACTAAAAATAGAACTCCCATTTGACCCAGTAATCCCACTTCTAGGAATATATCTCAAGAAACTAGAAACACTAATCAGAAAGAATATATGTTCATAGCAGTACAATTCACCATAGCTAAGATTTGGAAACAGCCTAAATGCCCATCAGCAGCTCAGTGGATTAAAAAACTATGGTACCTTTACACAATGGAATACTATGTTGCTATAAAAAAAGAAGGAATTCTTACTATTTGCAGCAGCGTGGATGGACCTGGAGAGCATTATGCTAAGTGAAATAAGCCAGGCAATGAAAGAAAAATACCACATGATCTCACTCATCTATGGAGAATAAAGAACATTATAACCTGATAAATAAAAAGATAGATACAGAGGTAGTAAAGTATCCAACAGACTGTCAAATTACAGCAGGAAGGCTGGGGAGTGTTGTGGAGGAAGGGAAATAGATCAATTGAAGGACTTGTATACATGCATATAAGCACACCAATGGGCACAAGACACTGGGGGCATGCGACAGGGGCTAGGGGAGGCTGGGGGAAGGTCAATGGGGAAAAAATGGAGATATGTGTACTAATATATGTAATATTTTAAACCATAAAAATTTTTAAAAAAGAGAAGATGGAGAAGATTGCAAGAGAGAGACAGGCAATGGGTTTTGAAAGTCACAGGGCAAGACAAAGAGAAAAGAAGAAAAGGTCCAGCAGAGAGTATGTAGCATACACTGGCGCCTCTGCTTACTGCACCAAAGACCTCGTGATGGACCGGGACAAATAAATAGCCTAACCCCCCAGGGACATTCAAGCACGAGCAAACTTAGAGTTTCAAAAGGGAGGAAAAAGCAGGAAGTTGGTTGGTTTCGGTTCCTTGGAAAAGAAGTGGGCTGGAATCTGA
This sequence comes from Lasiurus borealis, assembly GCA_004026805.1. Classification (NCBI taxonomy): domain Eukaryota; kingdom Metazoa; phylum Chordata; class Mammalia; order Chiroptera; family Vespertilionidae; genus Lasiurus; species Lasiurus borealis. Next base: position 34,431 of record PVJN01021078.1, read on the forward strand.
CTCATCCTACTCAGCTCCAAGCACCCAGCACCCACAGAAGCTTTCAAATGAGCGCATCTGCCATCACTTGTCAAAGACTCTAACATGGTGGCTTATGAGGCCAGAAGCTTTAGCAACATTATTTTTTACTGTTTTTAGCTCAGCTTGAGGTGGATAGGATTAGAGTTCTTTTATAGTAAGTAATTTTATGGACAGGAACAATGAAATACAGAGAAGGGACAAACTTTAAAAAGATGTTCAGTGTGAGAAAAACCAACCAACGAACCGGGTATTGTTCTCCTTGACCCATTGAGAAGCATGTGGTGTGACAGAAATCACTTGGGCTTTGGCATCACAAAGATGTCCTGCCTCTGCTACACTGTGACCTTGACCCATTGCTTTAACATCTTTGATCTCAATTTATCTGTCTATACAATGGGAAAATACCATCCATGCAGGCCTTCTGTAAGGATTGGTGGTGACATGCATGGTGCCTGGCATTTGGTGGGAGATCAATAACTGTTAGCCATTATTTTTCTGGTCTGTTAGCTTCCACCAGCAGCATAAGGACTAACTTCTCCAGGAAGCGAATTTCTTAGAAACTCACCTCCCCAGTTAAATTTATTCTGAGGTGCTTTGGTCAAAGCCATTCTTTTTTTTGGTCAGGTAGGTGAACGGTTGATTCAAGGTCACAATGGCTGTAAATTGGTGACAGAGCTGAGATTGCGACACC
>PVJN01021079.1:0-35141 GCA_004026805.1 Lasiurus borealis
CCCGGGCAGATGCAAACGGTCTTTTCAGCTGGGTTTGGAGGGACACAAATGAGCCCACGCTGGGCCTTCAATAAATCTTTGCGTAGCCACGAGGCCGCGTTTGGGGCCCCATGAAGGGCCCAGTGTGTGGCTTATGAATGACGCCCAGTGATGCCTCCCGCCCCCGCCTTCCTCCGGCCCTCCTCCGCCCCCCGCCCGGTTTCAGATCGGACGTGCGTGTCTGCAGACAAAGGGACCCTTGGTGCTCTCCCTCCTGGAGGAAGTGCCCCGGTGCCCTCTCTGTCTGCGCCGGGACGGGTCCGTGTCCCTGCGCCAGGGCCCGTCTGCAGATGGTGCACGTGCCCGCCTTCTGCCCTCGGCTCGAGGACCCTCACCGGCTGCAGACGGCTGTCGTCCCCCGGAGAGGAGCGTCTCCCCTCGCTCCCGCAGCAGGCGCTGGACAGTGCCGGCAGCCACGCACGTGGCGGGCTCACACGGGTGCCACCTCCACCGTCTCCTCCTGCCGGTGCCTTAATGAGAACTCTGCACCCCCCACCCCAGCCCTCAGCACATGGCCCAGGCGGCTTTGCACCAGGGCTGAGCGTCACACCAGGCCACCCCCCACCCAGGAGGAACCCTGCTCTTTCTTAAAGGTTGACCCCGGGAACCCCCGACACTGTAGCGCCGGCCTTGGTTTCCATCCCGACGCCTGGCAGGCAGACACACTCCCATCGAGGGCGGGCGTGTAGCTGGCACTCCGTCCCTCCCTCGGTTTCCACCGGGTGCCGCCCTGTTTGCTCCCTCCATGCCTGTGGATTCCTTTCCTGGAGAAACATCGCGGTGCATTCCACAGCTGGGGTGGTGGATGGGGGGGCGTCTGAGCTGGAGGGACTGGGCAGGGACCACTTGCCCATCCCGCCTGGTGCTGTACTGGGTTGAATCCATCCCCCCCATTCACATGCACCCACAACCTCAGACTGTGAACTTATTTGGAAATGGGGTCTCTGTGGCTGTAAGGAGCCCGAGGTGAGATGACCCTGGATAATGTGTCCTTGTGACAGACAGAGAGGAAAGAGACACAGGGAAGAGGGCCACGTGATGGCGAGGCCTCGTGGGGCGCTGCGGCCGTGAGCCCCAGGATGGGATGCCTGGAGTTCCCCTCCAGCTCCCCTGCCTCCCCCCTTACAGCTGGAGGAGGCAGGAAGGCCCCTCCCCCCGGAGCCTCCTCAGGGCACATGGGCCTGGGACACCTCCATTTCTGACTTCTGGCTGCAGAGCCTGAGAGAGAGAATTTGTGTTGTGTTAACAACTCAACCCTCCCCTCCTCCCTCCCGTGTGTCTGTCCTCCCATCACTGACGCTGAAGGTTCCGCCTCTAACCCTCACAGCCACCCTGTGGGCAGGACACATGGCTGCCAGGACCCCTTCACGATGGGGAGACGGAGGCGCTGCATCACCACACCGAGAGGCCTTTGGGTTCGCTCCGGCCCGTGGCCTCTGCCCGGGGGACTGACTCCAGGCCCTCCAGTGGCACAAGAGGCCCAGAGCCAAACTCCTATCACCTGGTTTGGTGGCTCCAGACAGGTGCTGCCCCAGTGCCGCCCCTGGTGGGGAGCCACGGCCTTCCCGCTGGAGAACGTTCGCTCAGGAGGCGGCAGGAATCAAGGCATGCCGACTGCGAAGGATGGACTGATGCAGGAAGCCAGTCTGCCAACTCTAGGGACAATGAGCTCTGGGGACCGTGGCATCTCCCCCCGCCGCCAGTCTTCAGCAGAGCGAAGGGTCCCTGGAGTCAGGCTGCTCAGGGGCGGGGGGCGAGGGGCTCAGGGTCTCAACTGCAGGGGAGGCCCTTCGATGTGGCTCTGGGAGCATCAGAGGTCATGGCAGTTCCGAGGGATGTGTTTCTATCTGCCTGGGGGAGTGAGCCCCAAGGCAGATACTATTGGAGGGGGGACCTCAGGTAGCGACGTACCATGCCCAGGTGTGTGGAGAGCAGCTACAGCGTTTGGACATGTTCAAGCCTCGGACCAATGAGAGGGCACAGTCCCAGCGTGCAGGGCAGGGCCTCCCAACACAATCATAGCCAACAGCTGGAGTTGTAAGCATGAACCTGTGGTCCGAACACGTGACCCCACGTGACTGAGTGACGTGGGCTTGATAGAGTTCAGGTGCGTGTAGTTGAGTTGAATCTCAACCCAGGAGAAGGTTGTAAACAGCTTGAGCACGCCCTTGCTTTGCCTCGTGGCATCTGCTATAAAATAAAGACACGGCTTCTAGGCCGTGGTGCTGTCTCTCCATCCGGGAGCAGCGTCCCACCAAGCCCCAGCTTTCTTCTCTTGTCTGTCTTTTCTTTTCTTTTTCTTTCTTTCTTTTTTTTAAAAAATATATTTTATTGATTTTTTTACAGAGAGGAAGGGAGAGAGATAGAAAGCCAGAAACATCGATGAGAGAGAGACATCAAACAACCGCCTCCTGCAGGACCCACTGTGGAGATGTCCCCGCAAGCAAGGTACATGCCCCCAACCAGAATCGAACCCGGGACCATTCAGTCCGCAAGCCGATACTCTATCCACTGAGCCAAACCGGTCTCAGCTTGTCTGTCTTTTCTAATCCTTCACCTCCCCCACTCAGGCTCCCTGAACCTGGCTGAGCTGGCTTGGCACATAAGGTGCCCAACGTGGGGCTGAGTGTGCCATGGCTGTGCCAGCCTGCCACACAGGTGTCAGGGAGACCAGGCTGCAAGCTCGTCATTCACTAAGTTACTAACGGATGGACCAACAAACCAACCCTTCCCTTCCTCCCTCCTTTGATCCCTTCCTCTATCCTTCCTTCCCCTCTTCCCTTCCCTCCTTTCCTCAACAGGGTGGATCTCACTCTCCTTTAATGCCCCCAGTTCACAAGTGCCTTCATCATCTCCATCTGGAAGGTGGACAATTCCTCCATTTTCTGAGAACAGCCCCTGGGTGTGCCCGTTGGCAGGGCAGTGACCTTCCACCCACAGAGGTCAACCTCTGGCCGCGTTCTCAGAATCCAGGTGAGCCAGGGCTTGCAGTGAGCTTCGGGGTCTAAAGGTGCTGCGGGCATCTTGGAGCACTCCACGTCACATCAGGAACCACAGCTGGGGGCTCCCGGTTTCACAGCCGGACTCAGGCCCTGTCCCTGTCCCACCACTGTGACCAGAGTCTGAGCCTGGACCTTGGAGACCTGTCTCCATTCGGAGGCCCCGAGTCTTCACCCAGAGCAGGGGCTTCTGGCTTTACTACCTGAGGACAATGTCTCGCTAGGAGGCCACGACTGCGCAGAGACGGCCGGAACTCCTGTGATCCTCATTCACATACAAGGAAGCCGCGGCTCAGAGAGGTGAGTGACTTGCCCAGAGTCGTTCAGTCAGCTGCGGGGAAGGGGGCCAGGACTCCCGCTCCGGCCCTCACTCCTGCCAGGCCACGGGGAGACAGCTTGTGTCTCCTGGCCCAGAGCCACCTCCCACCTCCCGGCCTCCTCACTGCATCCGACACAAAGGCTCGTCTCAGGGTGTTTGGCTGGTGTTCCAGCTCCAACCTGGCTCAGGATCCCATCTTGTTTGTTGGATCCATTCCCAGCACAGAGGTGGGTGGGCTATTAACTGCAAGAGAAATCTGGGCTTTACCACCCATCCATCCACTCACCCACCCACCCACTCAACCATCCATCCATCTATCCATCCATCCACCCACCCACCCACCCATCCATCCACTCACCCACCCACTCACTCAACCATCCATCCATCTACCCATCCATCCATCCACCCACCCACCCATCCACCCATCCACATCCATCCAACCACCTGCCCATTCATTCCTTCACTCATCCACATGCCCATCCATTCACCCACCCACCCATTCATCCGCCCATCCACCCACCCATCCATTCGTTCACCCACCCACAGGTCCATCCATACAACCATCCACCCACCCATCATTCATTCACCCACCTACCCATCCATCCACATGCCCATTCACCCACCCACATGCCCCGGGGAGATGCACTGTACATGGCTTTGCAGAGTTCCCCAGCTGGTGGCAGTCCCCAGTGCCCAGCGGGCACCATCTCGATGACACAACACCCGGTGAGTTCACCCTCTTGCCCTGTCTCACTCGCACTTTCTGGGCCTGGTCCCCCAACTGTGCCACCTGCACCAGCCCTTAGGCAGGCTCAGGCAGGGCCCAAACATTTTTGGGATTCTGCCACCTGAGGGCAACAGGGATTACAAACAAGGAAACTGCAATCACTCAATTTACAGTCAGATCTCCACCCCCCATTCATTTGCTCATTCATTTGCTCATTTATTCATTTTCTCACTCATTCATTCAGTTGGTCGGGTTGCAACCTCCCTCAAGACTGAGGCCACAGCGACCTCCCTCTGTTCCCTGTGGTGACCGTGTGCACACTTGAGGCTGAATAGCTCTTGGTGACTTGGGTTCAGGAGGCAGAAGACCCGTTCAGGGGACGGATGAGTTCAAATCTGACTTGCCCCACTTTGTAGAGGAGAAATCTCGGGCGTGGCGTTTCATGTCTCTGAGCCCCGTTCCCCCCTCTGTAGAATGGGCGAAAGCATCTGTATCTGCGGGGTCCTGGTGGCATGGCGGTGTGACTAGATCTCACGCTCCAGACCTGGGCCCGGGCATGCGGCGAGCTTGTGGTCAGGGCGAGGCAGGCATTGGCCGACGCTAATGGTGGGTGGGTGCAGGCAGCTTCGGGTGGCGGGCTGGGTTTTGGGTGTTCCCCCGGCTCACCGGCACGTCCCTTGGCCTTGGCCGTGACCAGGAAAACCAGCAGCCCACAGCTAGTTGGTAGGAACCCAAAGAAACAAACACCTTGGTCGCCAGGAGGGGACGGCGCCTGCCCCTCCCCGCGGGGCCGCTGACAGCAGCCCGGCGCTGATCAAAGGCGCTGGCGGGGCGATTCGCCTCGCCCTGGATGTGCGAGACGTTTCCTTGGGAAAAATATCGCTCCTTTATGTGCATGTCAGCTGGTTATGAAATGAGGACTTTCAGAGGCTTAAAGAGACCCATCCCGATCTCTGGAAATCTCTGCCCGCCCTCGTTCAAGTCCCGACAGCATTTCCCCGCCCGGCGGCGGCGCGTGAGTCACAGGGGCTAAATCTGTGACTGTCCTACCTCCGAAACGGCCCCAGCGGATCATGAAAATGTTCCAAATCGGAAAACCGCCTGGACTCGGAGGAGGACATGCTACGCCTCTGTGAGGGGGAGGCGAGGTTGGGGGGCTGAGTGCCTGGTGGGGGAACGCAGGCTTATCCTGCCAGGCCCAGGAGGGGTCTCCTTCCAGGGGGAGTTGTGACCCCCCAATCTGGTCCTTCCCGATGCCCAGGCAGCGAGGATGCTGGAAGAAAGAGAAGAGACCAGATCATCGTTTGCTTTTCTTATCATCAGTTCACGTCAGCTGTCTCTCCGTGAAAGCTCCCTGCGCCTCACATCCTGGGTTGTCCTCACACTGTCCCGAAGAGCAAGATTCTGTCATCACCCCGTGGCACAGAGGCGACATCGAGGCCCAGGAAGGGAATGGGCTGGACAGACAGGATGCATGCAGCTGGCAGGAGAGGGGTGGGGGCTGGAGCCCAGACCGTCAGCCTTCAGGTTCCCGGTGGGCGCTTTCTCTGCTCCTGCCTGGGCACTCCCGCTGCCCGCTGTCTCCGGCCCCTGGCTCGACCCGTCTGAGATGAAGAATGAATGAAGGGCGCCCTCTGAGGCTGCCCGTCCGTGGGTGGCCTGCGGCCTCTGCCGACCTGGTCCCTGTCACGCCCTTTCATGAGCTGCCAGGACCTTGCAGCCCCGGTCCTGAGGCTTGGTGGGTGGGGTGACTCAGGGACACGGGTCCTCCTGTGGCTACGGCCCTCATTCCTGAAGGGAGGGCCTAAGGAGAGGAGGGGCGGATGGCCCCCCAAACCCGCCCCCCTCCAAATCTTGCAGACAGCTCCCCACTGGCCAGGCTGGCCATGGGGCCATCCTGCCTGGTGCCAGCCAGCTGAGCCTCGTCTGGCCCGCCGGTGCCAAGCAGCCCAGTGGACTGTCCCCATCTGTTTGCCCATGGAGTCCGGAGGATGTCCCCTGGCCCAGGGCCCAGCCGCAGCCTGGTAAACACCAACCTTCAGCCGCGGCTCTTTGTGTGAATGTTTTACCCTGTTGGTGAGTGTAGGACCTCAAAGACTGTCATCAGCTTCAGAGCCCTGGCCCTACACAGATGGGGAAACTGAGGCGCCGAGAGGAAAAGGGCCAGGTTGCTGGCAGAATTAGGCTCAGTCGTGTATTCTTCCTAAACCCTGGATAGCTAGTCCCTTTGTCCCCAGAAGTCCTTGTTCACGAATTTGTAGATGCCAGGGTAGGGCTGGAGATGGAGCAGGGACCCTTGGACATCAGCTGGACCAGTTTGGGCTCTGCTGAGGGGTCTACCTCCCAGAAAGTGAGGGGACCAGGGGCAATGAGTATGGAGGGCTCAGGACCAGCCCCTACCCGCCCCCCTCACTTCTCCCCAGAGCAGCCTGTCTGCTGCCTCCTTACACAGGGTTTCCATATTTACACAGGACCCTGCCTTCCTCTCCATCCCCCGACAGGTGCACACATGTACCCAACATACGTGTGAGCAGCGACAGCAGGAAACAGCTCTCTAACTACCCAGACCTCCATCCCTCACACAGAGACGGGGTTCAGAGAGGGAAGTGATCCCCTAAGATCACCAGTCCATGACTGTGTGCTGGGGGATGAGAGTTCACTTGGACAAGGGATGGGGTGGAAGTGGGCATTGGAGTGGGATGGGGGTGGCAGGTGGGGATGAAGAGGAGGGAAGGGAGGGGTGGCTGGCAGCCTCCAGGTGGGTCCCATGGTCCCAGCCTCCTGGGACCCACACCCCGTGTCACCTGCTCCCCCTGAGATGGCCAAGGTGATGGGATGCCACATCTGGACCGAGTTGCGTGATGTGAGACTTCCTCAGGCCATCGCACTCTCTCTAGAGACTCCCCTTGCTGGTGGGTGGGGAACCCCCATGGCGAGGAGCTGTGGGCAGCCTACAGCTGATGGCCTGTGAGAGGCTGGGGCCGTCAGTCCTACAACCACAAGGAAATGAATTCTGCCAACCCCCGAGGGAGCCTGGGAACAGTCTTCCCCGTCGAGTTCCAGATGAGACCGCAGCCCAATGGACACTGATGCAGCTTTGTGTGTCCGTGAGCAGAGGACCCGGGAGGCCGTGCCTGGACTCCTACTGTGGCAGCCGGTAACTAACCCAAGGCGGGAGCTGGGCCCCATCACTGCTCGTGACGAGACCCAGGGAAGACTGTCCCGGGGGAGATAGGATCATAACAAAAAAAAAACAAAACAGCTTAATGGAGGCCCTATCATTCCCCCCACTTTACAGATGAGGAGGCAGAGACATAGAAAGATTACGTTATTAGCCCAGCCGAGGCTGGTTTGGCTAAGTGGATAGAGCATCGGCCTGCGGACCGAATAGTCCCAGGTTCGATTCCAGTCGGGGGCATGTACCTTGGTGGCGGGCACATCTCCAGTGTGGGGTGTGCAGGAGGCAGCTGATGGATGCCTCTCTCTCATCGATGTTTCTAACTCTCTATCCCTCTCCCTTCCTCTCTGTGAAAAATCAATAAAATATATTAAAGAAAAGAAGAAGTTATTAGCCTAAAGCCACGCAGCTCTTGTAAACGGGAACCAGTTCTCTGGAGAGACAGACCTGGGACCCACACCCTGAGTTCCATTTGTTAGAAGCACTTTGTAAACTCACTCAGGGAATCTCATCAGGATCGACCTGTGAGTCAGTGCCTAGAGTTAGCTCCCTGGAACGGGGGCTGATCCTTGAGTGACCTCATCCTAGGAATCCACTCAATTCAGCAGACACTCATTAGCTGCTCGCTCTGTGCCAGCACCGGCGCAGCCTGGGGCAGCTGGGTGTTCACCAGGGACTGGCTTTCCCTCGTCTTCCCACCGTTGCCGGGTGTCCTGGCCCCCCTACCGCTGCCGGGTGTCCACCACCGCCCCAGTGGGCTGGGCTCTCCCACCCCAGCCTCCACCCAGCCTCGCCTCGCCCCAAGAGCTCACAAGTTCAGGCTGAGACCCGTGGCAGCCTGGGCATTGCTGCAGGTGGGGGCGGCTGGGCCCACAGCCCGGACACCCTGGCTGCCCCACCCACCTGTCCCCAGCCAGGCTCTTTGCCTGGAAATCTGCAGGGTGCTCCTTTTTCTCTGGAGACAGGTGTCGGTTTTAAGGGCAGAGCCAGCTCCTGGTCTGGGGCTGTTTCTCCTTACCCACGATGCCTCGTCTCTCCCCCTTTGCCTCCCCGTGTCGAATGCATTCACTGAAACACCACTCAGCATTATATTTATTTTGAGGTTGAGTGTTGCCACCCATAGGAATAATGTGCACAAGTCTTAGGTGGTCAGCTCACTGGATTTTCACGTTGTCTACATCCGGGTCACTACCTCCTAGGTCAAGAGAGCCAATGACCCTAGCCCCCCAAGGCTGCCCTGTACCCTGTCCCAGCCAAGCGCCCCCCCCCAACAACCTGAGGTGAGCATGCATCTGATTCTGCCACCATCGATATCTCTGCCTGTCTCTGAACTTCATAAAAAAACAGAGTCCTTCAGGGCGATCTTCTCTACCAGCTTCCTCTGATCAACAATCTGTTTGAGATTCGTTCTTCTGTTGTATTTATCAGTGCTTGCTTTCTCTCTCTTTTTTTAAAAATATATTTTATTGATTTTTCACAGAGAGGAAGGGAGAGTGATAGAAAGTCAGAAACATCGATGAGAGAGAGACATCCATCAGCTGCCTCCTGCACACCCCACACTGGAGATGTGCCCGCAAGCAAGGTACATGCTCCCGACCGGAATCGAACTTGGGACCTTTCAGTCCGCAGGCCGACGCTCTATCCACTGAGCCAAACCAGTCTCAGCTGCTTTCTCTTTTAATAATTGCCGAGTAGTATCCTTTTGTATGAATTTATTACAAATGATACCCATTCGTGGCCATTTTTTTTCTTGTTCCCGGTCTTGAGCTGTCGTTAGTAAAAGCCCACGAACCTCCAAGGGCATGTGTGGGGTGGACACAGGCATCATTTATGTCTCTTGGACTGGAAATGCCGGGCCGGGCATCATTCTCGGTTTAACTTCCGTCGATTCTGCTGCTCACTTCTGCCAAGTGGCCCATTTTCTTTTACTCTCCCAACCACAAGCCATGAGAGTTCTGATCGCTCCACATCCTTGTCAACATTGGATATTGTCAGTATTTTTCATTTTCGCCGTTCCGTGGCACATGCAGTAACCGTGGCTTGAATCGCGTTTCTCTGATAATTGCAGACACTCAGCACCTTCCCCTATTCCCACTGGTCACCTGGACAATTCTTTTGGGAAGCGTGTGTTCAAGCTTGAGACTTTCTCTCTTTTCTATTGCATGCATGGCATGCTGTGAGTCTTCCTCTCAGCACCGTGTTGGCTGTGACGCTCTAATATTGTACTGGTGTTGTCATCTTTAACGAGTCCAATGTATTTCTCCATTTTCCTGTGTGACTCAAGAATTATTTAAAAGCATATTCTTTCGTTTCCAAGTGTTCAGAGATTTATTTTTTGTCTTTCTGTTCTTGGTTTCTAGTTTGATTCCATTGTGGTTGGCAAACATACTCTGAATGATTTCTATTCTTTTGAACGTATGGAGGTTTGTTTGATGGCTTGAATATGGTTTGTCTTGGTATGTGTTCCACAAACACTTGGAAAGAATGCATTTTCTGCTGTTGTTGAGTGGAATGTTCCAGAAGTATCAATGAGATCCTGTGGGTTGCTGCTGTTGTCACGTGCTTCTGTTTCCTTGTTGTTTTTCTGCCTTGTTGTTCTATACATCACTGGGAGAGGCGTGTGCTGAGGGGACTGCAGTCAAGAGATCTGGAAACCTCGAACTGTAATTCTGTATTTGTCTACTTATCTCTTCAGTTATATCAGGTTCCCTTTGGCTACTTTCTAGATTTTGTCCTTAGTTTTCAAAAGTTTAGTGAGTACGTGTCTTGCTATGAATTTCTTTGGTTTGCTCAGCGTCTTTTTTTTTTTAATGTATTTTATTGATTTATTTTTACAGAGAGGAGGAGAGAGAGGTAGAGAGACAGAAACATTAATGAGAGAGAAACATCGATCAGCTGCCTCTTGCACACCCCCTACTGGGGATGTGCCCGCAACCAAGGTACATGCCCTTGACCAGAATCGAACCTGGGACCCTTCAGTCCGCAGGCCGACACTCTATCCATTGAGCCAAACCAGCCAAATCCTTGGCTGCTCAGCGTCTTGATGCTATAAGTTTATATCTCTCCCCAAGTTTGGGGAGTTTTCAGCCATTATTTCTTTTGAGACTTTTCCAGCCTTGTTCTCTTCTTCCTTTCTTTCTGGGACTCTGACGACTTGAATTTTTTTGTTGTTGTTGTTATAGTTCCATGGATCCCCCAAGGCTCTGTTCATTTCTCTTTCACTCTGTTTTCTCTCTGCTGCTCAGATTTGGTTATTTCTATTATCCTGTTTTCCGCTTTACTGATTCTTTCCTCTGTCCCTTTCATTCTGCTGTTGAATCCATCCGTGTGCTCTTATTTTATTTTATTATTTCTCTTACTGTATTTTTCATTTCTAACATTTCCATTTGGTTCTTCTTTGCCTTCTATTTTTGCTAAGGATTTCTATTGCTTTTCATTAGTTTCAGGTGTATTCATAATTGCTTATTGAAGCGCTTTTTCATGGTTGCTTTACAATCTTTGTCTGATTGTTCTAACAACCTTGTCACCTCAGTGTTGGTATTTGTTGATTATCATTTTTTGCTCAACTGGAGATATTCTCGATTCTTGAGATGATGAATGATTGTCAAATGAAACCTGTACTTTTATGTATTATGTTTTGAGACTCTGGATCATATGTAGACTCTCCATTTTGTTTTGATTCTGCTCTGGCAGAATAAGGGGAGGGGGGGGCTGCCTCATTTTGCCAGGTGGAGGTAAAAGTAATTATTATGCATGATGAAAGTTAGAGGTGAAGGTTTATTTTTCCACGTTGGCTATCTGGTCAACCTGGCACTGCCTTTTGAAAGATCATCCTTCTCTCCCCTGGATTGCAGTGGTCTTGTGTCTTACACCAGGTAATTGTGCAGGTGTGGGTCAGTTCTAGATTCACCGATGCATTGTTCAAGTGTCAGAATCCAGGCCAGGAACGAAGGACCTCATTAAGAGGTAACCTTGAAAAAAGGTCTATGTGCAATGGTGTTTGCACATAGTTTCTAGGTATATTACAGGGGCATGACAGAAGGGTCCCCCACTAACCTGAAGTGGGCTAGGGAGTCCAGGAAGACATTGTGGAGGTGACGTCCCCAGAGCTGTGTGTGGAGGACGAGTAGGAATTGTCCAAGAGAAGAGTGAGGGCCAGAGAGAGGGGACGACAGCTACAGAGACAAGAAGTCAAGAAGCATCCTGCAGCCCACGGGGTTCAGCTTTGCAGGCGCTCAAGATCGAAGGATGGGAGTATTCAGAGATGGGGCTGGAGACCTTGGTGGGGATGGATCCGAGGCATGACTGGCCACCGCACATAGCTTGGGCTTTATCCTGGGGACCATGGGGAGCCAGGGCAGAGGTGGCAGTAGTGGGGGGGGGATGGTCAGAGGATACTCGAGGATAGAACAAAGGAGGCATTTGGGGAGACCAGGGGAGATGCTGAAAGGGCCATCACGTGACCCATGCAAGGATCCTCAAGGGGAGATGGAGAACCATCACGCTGTGGCATGGGGCTTGAGAAGGGGGGGTGGGTGGGTGGCATCCGCTCTCCTTGTCAGGCAATTGTCAAGCCAGGGAAGGAGCAACGGGGCTTTAATGTGGGACCCTCAGGTGTCCCGGCTGCAGGACCAGAGTGGACACCGGATCCCTGGATGGCAATCCCTTCAGCACAGGGAGACAGAGTCTGCCCGCAGGTGCCCAGGGCGAATGGACCACGGGGCAAGGGAGACAGCCGAGGTGTTTGGCGGCTGCATGGGGGAACCTGCTCTCTCCCAGGCCCCGCAGAACTCAGGCGAACTACGTGGAACACCGTTCGGGTCAAGTGGGAACGTGAGAACGATCAGATAAGCCAGGCGGGTGACGAGCAGCCTGGATGGCGGGTTTGTAAACAGAGCTCTCCCCGGCGCTCCGGGGCACGAGCGAGTACGCTGCCCAGTTTCTGCCTTTTCCGTGCAGTGCGCGCTCCTGCTCACGCCTCGGGCTAGTGGCCGGCCGGCCGAGAGGACGTGCCGTGCGTGGGTGTCTTTCTAGCTCACATCCCCTCGTTTGGAACAGTCACCTCTCTTAGGCAGTTGCTCTTGATCTGTTCTCTGCTCTGTCCTTCCCCTCCCCCGTCCCCGCCCCTACCACTGGAGATGGAGCTAGGATGGCCATCTGACCTTCCCTATGTCAATCATACTGTCTCAGGACCAGAAGCATTGGCCACATCTGCCAAGTGCACCAAGAAGCAGAGAACAGGGGGATGAGGAGCAGCAGAGAGCACTTCCTTGGGTGTAAGAGACACCCGTGACCTTACAGTGTCACCTCGAGATGCGAGTGCCCTAACATACGAGATTTTTGAGATATGAGCCACGGAGCGAGCGATTTTTGCTTTGAAATACGAGCAACAGTTGAGATACGAGTCATCACGCGGATTGGCCGGCTGCACACGACCCACCAGTTTACCGCGACTCCAGCGTCTCGTAGTTCCCACGCCTCAAGGTTACGGAACTAATTAAACTCGTATCTCGAGGTACCACTGTATACAGAAGCCCGCCTGGTTTGGGTGACCTGAGAAGGTCTCTGGTAGAGTAGCCGCCTGCTGCTCTAGCCACGGCCAACATCACGGCACCGTTGAAAGAACCGCAGAATCCAAACGCGGCGTGTGCCCAAGGGACTTGGGGACCGGTGAGATAAGTTGGGGCAGTGGGTTGAGGGTCTGGACTCCAGACTCTGGAGCATGGGGTTGATGGCTGCCACCATGAAGGTTTAGAGTGGGCACCTCACCCCCCCCCCCAGCTGGGGATGCCAGTTCACAAATGTCCATCCAGCTAGTCAAGCTGAGTATCCATGAGCTTCTCAACCTCCCTGCCCGCAACCGTTGGCACCGTTGGCACCGGCTCAACGGAAAGGGGGCCCAGATCGGGATTGTCTTAAGGAGGCAGAACCTAGACAAGCCACACTGAAAGCGGCCAGGATGCCTCTCGGGGAGGGAGCCTCCTTCCCACGTTGATAGTTCTTGAAAGGCAAGGCCCCTTCCATCTGGAACGCCGTCCGCCCCCCGTGGAGCCGGCGCTGCCCGGGCCTCCGCAGGACCCTCGCCAACAGGCCTTCCCCAGCTGGTAGGCCCTGTTTTCTTTTCCCCGCTCAGAGGTTTGTCCCTGGCCATAAATCCTGCGGGCCCGTCGGCCGGGCGAGGATGTCCGCGTGGGTAAACACCGAGGTTAAAAACGCTCTTCCTGGCTGAGAAAGGCGGCCTGACAATGGAGCCTTGTCCGGGGCAGCAAATCTGACAGCCACCGTCTTTGATTCCTTAACCTTGCTGCGGGCTCGGATGACATGGCTCCCATTCTCCGGGGGTCCATCAAACCTGAATTTAAACGACTTCATTAGCATCTCCCTCTGATCCGCAGCAGCCCCTCGCGATCCCAGCGGCACCCAGCTTTCTATCCGGTGGACATCTAAAACTCCTCGACAAAGTTCCTTTTAAAATTTACTTCCTTTGTTCCGCCTCTGTCTTCTGTCGAGATCTTTAGTGGCCCATGGACTCCGAGATGACTTGGGGACAAAACTCCCCGTCTGGCCGGGACAGTAAATCTAGCCTCCATTCAGACGGGTTAAATGCGTGCTTTATGCCTATTGTCGCTGGCTCCTCAAAGCTCCTGTGCCTTTAAGGGTTTCCTACCATAAATTAAACCCATCACACTGCGGTCCTAATCGAGGGAGGGGTCCGCCTGGCTGCGGTGTGGACGCAGGGCCGGTGTCGGCCACAGAGGAGCAGCCGGCCCCAGGAGCCCCTCGGGGCACAGGCACCCACCTCGGGGCACAGCTCGCCAAACTCCCTGACCTCTTGGCCACGTGCTGTTGGGGAGTCTGGTTTGTGAGCGGCAGAAAACCCAACTCCACGTGGATTCGGCTGCATGTGTGGCCGGCGACAAAAGTCCTGGCTGGAGGAGCCGCTTGCTCCGGCTCCACGGGCCCAGGCCCTGGCTCCACACTATCCCTCTCCCCTGTGGACCCCACGCCCAAGGCTCCCTCCCAGGGGTTACACGCCCAGGGGTCACCTCTGGGCCCTCCTTGCCCTTGGCTAGGACAGTGACTCACACTCAGAGGTGACCCCAGGGGAGTCTGTTCCCAGCATTCCCTGGTGAGCGGGGTGGCTGTGATTGGGCCACATGACCATTCCTGACCAAGCACAGGCCTGGGTCTGACAGGCGAGGCCTGGGTCGTGGGCCCTCCCTGCTCTTGGCCAGGAGAGTGACTCACACTCAGAGGTGAGCCCTGGGCGGGGGGATCCATTCTCAGAGGAAAAGGGGTTCTGGGGGCCCGAAGCGGGCTGAATGGGTGCTGGTGCTGTGGTCTCCACCTGGGGCCCCGCCCGAGGCTCTTGGGCAGGGGGACCGCAGGCAAACGCCTTTGACCTCTGGGTCTCCGGCCATGGACTCGTCCCACAGAAAGCGTGGCTGAGACCCAGTCCTTCCATGTTTCTTATGTCAAAACCATGTTTTGGGCAGCCATGGATCTAGCTGAGAAATGATAGTTTCCTGGCTTCATTACCCATGAGGAGAGCCCTGTTTCTATACAAGTGAATTAATCGATAGGGGCCATTTTGCAATCAAATTTGATTGATCATGACTTACTTAACCAACCAACCAACCAACCAACCAGCCAACCAGAGGGCACATTTTCTTTTTTTAATCTTGAAATGGGTTTTCCAAAAATGACAGAGGCAGGTGTGCCTTAGAGCTATGGTTAAAAAGGAAAAGTGTCGTCAGTGTCTTTCCTGGCTGTCAGTGCTGGGAGAATAAGCATAACTGAACGAGGGCCAGGAACAAACTACTACTTCTTCTTCTTCTCCTTCTTCTTCTTGTTCTTCTTCTCCTTCTTCTTCCTCTTCCTCTCCTCCTCCTCCTCCTCCTCCTTCTTCTTCAGACAGGAAGGGAGAGAGAATTAGAAACATCCATCAGCTGTCTCCTGCATACCTCCTACTGGGGATGTGCCCACAACCAAGGTATGTGCCCTTGACCGGAATAGAACCTGGGGCCTTTCAATCCGCAAGCTGATGCTCTATCCACTGAGCCAAACCAGTTTCGGCAGGAAATGTACTTCTTAAAGAGAACGCTCGCAGCCTTCTGCCTGGTGTGCCGCTGATTGGGAGCCAAAGGAAACGGAGCTGGCTGAGCAGGGGACTGAGTGTCAAAGGCATTGTGGCCCCCCTGGTGTGATGTCCTTGGGGTCCACCTGGACCCCTCCCCCCTGCCACTGTTTGGAGGTGGGTGGACTCGGAGGGTCCCCTCTCTCAGGTCCCACAATCTGCTCCCACCCACCCTCTGCTGGCTCAGGTCTGCCTGGAAACGACCCACGTGTCTGTGAATGGCACCCTTCATCTGTCCTGACGAAGCGGGAGGGCATGACCCCTCTGATGGGGTTTCCAGGAAAACGTGGCAGGACATTTTAATCCACAAGCAGCCCCTTCTTTTTGGGAGGCACCATGGGACACAGAGGTGGACCCGACCCAGCCCCGGTGGCTATGCCATTACGGGGTGGAGACGCACATGAGGGTGTGAACGTTTGAGGCTCAGACATGAACAATGGCCCCCTAATTGGGAAGTGGGGACAAGGGAAGCTCCTGGGTCAGAGAAGGGGTGCAGAGGCGAGTTTGAGGAACCCGAGGAGACACTCTTATCTGCTCCCGGAGGAGGCGGGTTTGCCCCAGGAGGGGAGGCCGCTCGCACCCACTGTCCTGAAAAGGGAAAACCATCTTGTATCTCACCCCCTCTTGTCTGTGGACAGCCCCCGACACAGTCTCACACACGTGGTCCATTGCTTGTCTCCAGTCATCCAGCCAGGTCTCACGATCCCCGTTTCACAGTGGGGGAAACTGAGGCTGGGGGTCATGCAGGCATAGCTGCAAGAAAGTCCTCTTGGACTGAGGTCTGCACTTCTGATGCCAGAGCAAGGAGTACGGGGGGGGAGAGATGGGGAACTTTCTGAGGCTGGGCATTTCCCATGGACAGAAAACAATGAACGTGGCTTTGGACTTGGGCTGCCCAGGACCTGCCCAGGACATGGAAAGTGGCCCAGCGGAAGCTGACCGAAGGGCTGGAGGAGGAGGTTCTGGCTGAGGTTCCATCAAGGCCTGGAATTCCAGGCAAGGTGTGGCCTTGAGTTTGACACCATGGCTCCTGCCGTGGTGGTTGTGCTGTGCTCCTTCCAAAACCACCTTTGTCGTAGCTTCGTGGTGCCCGGCGGGACTCAGAGGACGTGGCTTCCTGGGTGCTCATTTCACAGAGAAGAAACGGAGACTCGGCGGCAGTGAGAACGTCAACGGTCAAGCAAAGCTGAGGCCGCCAGGACTCTCCCTGGTGGCGGTCCCTCTGCTCCTGGTTCTCACTCTCCCATGGGTGACGCTGCATCGGAGCTCAGCCCGGGCATCTGGCTCTGCCCAGGTGGCAGTGGGGGGTCGGCTGTGGGTGGGGGCAGGATGTGGGGGCTGATGTGGGGAGGAGCTTAGGGATGGGCGGCTTCTCCCACTCCCCTGAAACTGGGACCGTTCCTGGCTCAGCCTTGTGAAGGCGGAAATCCCCAACTCTGTACTCAGCAGCGGCTGTGGGGGCTGGAGCTGTTCCCCACCTTCTCCAACTCCCTACCGACTCAGGAGAGGCACTTGGCATGACAGCAGGCCCCCATGTCTCCCACCATGGGACTGAGCGCCTCCAGGAGGGGATGTCTGGAATTGCAGGCTTTGAAAGTCTGAATTGGGCCAATGAAGGACAGCTCCCTCATTCTGCTGTCCCCTCACCGCCCTCCAGACAAGGTGCAGGCTGCTTTCTTGGGTACGGGCATCGCAGGCCTCCTTGCCGTGTTCCTGCCGTGTCCCTGGGTTTGCAGGAGGCACCACTGATTGTCCATGACTGGGTTAACCCCCTGCCTACAAGTCACCCCGTCTCTGGGTCTCCCTTCTGGACCTCATGGAGGTCCTGCTTAGGGCCACAAGGTCCGGGTCACCTCTTTCCTCCAGGACCAGAGGTGACAAGGACCCGGAGAGCTTGCCTGGTTGCTCCCTGTGGTCACCAGGGTCATGAGTGACACCAAAGGGCGGGAATCGCCCGGACAGATACCTCTCCCCGCCAGAAACGGCAAAGGGCCTTTCAGATGTGGCCTTACGCTAAGCAGGTGTGTGGTGTGGTCAGCTTGTTAAAGTAGGTCATTTGTGATGATTTCTTTCTCATTCTAAATCAGCAGTTGCCAACCTTGAGGCCCTCACGAGCCACCCCTGGCTGATGAACGCTGTTCTAAATCACGATTTTTGGACTCAATTTGTATTTGTAGTTTGGTGTCCTTTTTCTTAAATGGGCCTCCAGATTGAAAAAACCCTGCCGTGTGCATCCTCTCAGCTCACCCAGAGCCTGGGTTTCACATTATGTCACTTCCCACAGGAGATCTGCTTAGAAGAATACTTCCCATCCTTCTGAAAGGGGCCAAAGCTGTCGCAGGTATTCAGTTCCCTGATCCCAAGGTTTGCGGGGACCTTGGGTCCCCACGGGGCCTCTGCTGAAAAAGGAGGCGAGGGAAGCTGAGAGGGTGGGGGGCAGGGCTTGCGGGATGTGGGTCAGACCAGATGGCAGGAGCAGGTGAGCAGGTGAGCCAGTGAGCAGGGCTCCAGGGTACCCCGTCCCCTTTCCCAGGATTTCCAGGCCCCACCCTTTCCCAGTCCAGGCCAAGATGGAGAAAAAGCTGCTTCGTGTGGTATTATTGGCCCCGTGAGAGCTGACCGGCTCCTGCAGAGCGTGGGTGCTTGCAGGCTGCTTCCTGACGGCCAATGCCCCGCTGTGTGGAGCTTGTGGGCGTGCCATTGTGGGCTGGCCCTCATCGCATGTGTGCCCAGGCATGTGCACATGTTCCAGAAGGGAGGGCGGGTCCTGGGGGAGGAAGGAGAGGTGTCATAGCCAGGAGGCAGATCATGCTGAGAGTAAGGACTCTCCTCAGCCTTGGAATCCACACTTGGTTCAGGGCAGCTCTGGGGTCTTGCTGGCTCTGGGGATGTGTCTGTAGATGAATTCAGTCTCTATTGGCCTGGGATTGCCAAGAAGTACAAGCCGTTACTATGCAGAAGAAATATAGAAAAAACCATCCACCTGTCAGTTTATATATCCATCTGCTCATCCATCCACCCAGCATCCACCCATCCATTCATTCATCCATCCATCCATCCACCCACCCATCATCTATTTACCCATTCATCCCATCCATTCATTCATCACCTATGTATCCACCCATCATTCAATCCCTGCTTCATCCACCCACCATCCATCCACCCACCATCCATCCATCCATTCATCCACCCATCTCTTCATCCATCCATCCATCCACCCACTCACCCATCATCTGTTTACCCATTCATCCATCTACCCATTCATCCCATCCATTCATTCATCACCTATGTATCCACCCATCATTCAATCCCTGCTTCATCCACCCACCATCCATCCACCCAGCATCCATCCATCCATTCATCCACCCATCTCTTCATCCATCCATCCATCCATCCACCCACCCATCATCTATTTACCCATTCATCCATCCACCCATTCATCCCATCCATTCATTCATCGCCTATGTATCCACCCATCATTCAACCCCTGCTTCATCCACCCACCATCCATCCATCCAACCATGGAGAACTGGGCCCTCGTACCAGCAGCCAGTGCCCACCCACCAGCCTTAGAAGCAGACCCCCTGCCCTGGTGAAACCTTCAGAGGACTGCCCCTCAGCCAGTGTCGGCCTCCAGCCTCAGGACAGACCCCCAGCCAGCACTGCCCAGCCGCACCCCTGCCATGTTCCTGACCCGCAGAAACGTGAGGACGATACATGCTGATGACTGGTGGGACCCACCACATTTGGGGCAGTTGGTTACAGCAACAGAGAATGAATGCACGTGGGCTGGGTCATCTTGGCTGTGCCTCTCGCTGGCCCACAGGCTGTGTGTGTGTGTTTGTGTGCGCGCACGTGTGCATGTGTATGTGTGTGTGTGTGTTGCATGCACACACGCACATGCCTCAGGGTGCCCCTCTGCACAGCGGGTGTTGACCCCCACCCAGCCTTCTGTGCGGCTGTGGAATTCGGATTGTGTGGCCTCTGCACATCATCAGCACGGCCCCGTTCCTGCCGTGTCTTTTCTCGCTCCGGTGTGGGCTCCTCCCGGGTGGCTGCGCCTGCTCAGGGCAGCGGGGAGCCAGGCCTGTGTGTGCCCGGGAGGAGTGTGTGAATCAAAGCCGCCGCCGCCGCCGAAGCCATCTCGCCCGGAATCTTGAATGTGGCCTCTTGACAGAGCGATTGTGTAACGTCACTCCTCCCAAGGAAACGCGCCTGCCCCTCGGAGAAGGTATGAGAGCTTCCCAGACGCTGAAAGGGGCCTGCTGGGTAAATTAATTCTTCATTATTCCGTTCCGGGGCTCTCACGCTGGCCCAGTGCCCGGCACACAGACGCCCGCCCGCCCGCACGGGGTCACCCAGACGTGGGGGGCGCCGGCTTGCAGGTAGTGTCTGCCACCCCCCCGCCAGGATGCTTCCAAAATGCAAATTCCCCGCCACCTCGCGTCCCCGGCGCCCCGCACAAAGGCCCGGTGCTGACCGAGGAGCCTGCTCGCTGGCGTCTAAATATTTCCCTGCACATCTGGCCGCACGCGCCGGCTTCGTGCCGGCTGGGGTTCGGGCGAGCGCTTGCTGTTTCCGGCCTCGGCGGGCCATTGTTTACCCTCCACCAGGCCCGGAAATGCCACCTGCAGCTAAGATTTCCGAGCGGGTTCATTGGAAATACCAGCCGGCCGGTTCCTGAGACGCCGAGTGTGCCGCGCTGGCCTTGACCCTCCAGACGTGGGGGTTGGGGCATGGCTGGTGGGACCCGTCCCGGGCAGGACGGGGAGGGAGGTGTCTTTGCCCAGATGCCTCCGATGGCGCACAGGGCATCTCCCTTCCCAGTGCCCTTTCCCGCCCTTCCCTCTCATTCAGGCAGCAGAGCAGGGGCTGAAACACACCCCCCGCAGCCACCTCACCCTCAGTGCCCTCAGCCGTAGAATGGGGCAGCCGTCCTGCTGGCAGGCCGGGCTGAGGAAGGAGAGGGGGGGGCGTACGTGGGGTGAGGCGTTCACGCTGGGCCCAGAGAGAGGCTTGGAGAAATGGCTCCCGGGGTCAGCCAGCTGCCTCCTTGAGACTTTAACCAACAGTTCCCCTGCCCCTCCGCCTGCCTGCCCGGTGCCCGCCCCGGGGAGGTGGGCAGTGGGAAAGCTGTGTTCAGAGAATCCCTTACCCGCGTCACCCCAGGGCCCTGGGCGTGCGGGGAGGGTTCACAACGGTGTGCCTTGGTTTCCCCAAAAGGGAAGTGGGGGTGACACTCGCAGGGGCTGCCCCTGCGCTGGCCGTGTGGACTAAATGGTGTTTCGGGCCGCTAGGTGTCCACTGTGGATGCCTGACTGTGTGCGCACCGCTGCGGGGCTGACATCGCTGCGCCGAGAGGCCAGGGTGCGGGGCGAGGGCTGGGGTGGGGATGTTGTCCATGGTGGGCCCAGGTGTCAAAATTTCTTTCTTTCTTTCTTTTTTAAAAATATATTTTATCGATTTTTTACAGAGAGGAAGGGAGAGGAATAGAAAGTCAGAAACATCAATGAGAGAGAGAGACATCAATCAGCTGCCTCCTGCACGCCCCCTACTGGAGATGTGCCTGCAACCAATATACATGCCCTTGACCGGAATCGAACCTGGGACCTTTCAGTCTGCAGGCTGATGCTCTATCCACTGGGCCACACCGGTTTCGGCCAGATGTCGGCATTTCTGAGAAGCGGGCCAGCGAGGTTGCCCATCCACAGGGGACCCTCTCCTGGTGAAGGTGGCCAGGAAGGCGGCAGCAAGGAGCCCTCAGGATGACTTGTCCACAGAGGCTGGTCTGCAGAGCCCCCTCCCCGCCCCCATTCCCCCGGCTCCTTCTCCGCTATCTTTGAGGCTCCTGGTCCAGCCCGCCCACCACCACCACCACCACCGCCTGCTTTCAGGGAAACCGGAGCCGCTGGCAGGAGGCGCGGGCGGTTCGTCCCCTCGGTGGCCGCGCAGGAGCGACGACAGGTGAGGCCTTTGTTCCGGGGCGCAGGTGGGGATAATGCGGCCTGACAGCCTCCGGGATGGGCCCCGGCGGCCTGGCCCGCGCCCCGGGGCAGTCCTGCGGGCACCCGCGTTACACAACATCCTGGGAGCGCTCCCTGCGGCCCGCCTCCTCCCCGGCTCCTACCCCGGAGGCCGGACACACCTGGCAGGGGCCGGCCGTGCACTGAGCACTCTGGCGAAGGTCACCATCGGAGGCGGCGGGGGACAGAGGGCGCATTGTCCAGGGTGCCAGCCTCGCCTTTGTGCCCTGACGGCCGCCCCTGACCACAGGAATGCCCCCGGCTCTCTCTCTCCCTCGCTCACACCAGGGTGGGGGGCGCCCCCTCCCGCTGGGGCAGCCTCTCTCTCTCTCCCTCCCCTGGTCGCCGCCCGCCCGGGGCTGGAGGCCGCAGCCTGCGCCAAACCGGCCGCGCCCACCGCTTTTGCGCAGCTAATTGCCACTCTGTGTCTGCGATGGGCACCAGCCCAGCGGCCGGCCTGCCAAGAATCTCCCCGTGTGAATACCTGCACCGGGCACCTCCTGTGGGAACCGGAGTGACACGGGACCTGGCGCCTGCGCCCTCCTGTCTGAGGGCATCAGGCAGATCAAAGCCTCATTGTCAAAGTCATGTTCGCCCTCCCCCTCCCTACCCCCCAACCCCAGGAGCCAGCCGTCATTCTGGATGGCCCTTCCCTCCTCTCAGGCTCCCTCCGGAGGGAGCTGACCACCGAGGAGACAGGCCCCCCGGGGCGCCCCACATTCCTGCCGGAAGGTGAACTTGCCTCCTGGGTCTCGGGCGGGCACACCCTGAGAAAGAATGAGAAAGCGTGGGGCAGCCCCGCTCCTCCCCGGTCTTCGGAGAGACAAGCCTCTACTTGGCTCTACACGCAACTGCTACGAGGGGAGAGAAACGTTACCCACACCGAGGCTTCCCGAGCCGGCAGGGAGGAGGGTTAGGGGGCAGGTGGCAGGGGCCACTCACAGAGCAGGCAGAGGGGCAGCCTTGACAAGCCTGCAGAGTGGGTGGTAAGGTCCTCCCCCAGGGACAGCTTTTCAGGCTCCCAAGTCCCACCATTGGGTGGCCAGTCAGGGGGCCGCCGATCAAATGATTCAACCATCTGAGTGACCACTGTGAGCTAGAGAGGGCCTGTCACCTCTTCCGTTTCATGGCTCGGTTGGTGTGGGCTGCCTAGAGCACGTGCTAAGATGGGGAAGAGAGAGTGCCCGGATGGATTAGTAATGTCTGTCCAGGTGCCAGGCTCTTGGTGAAGGTGCCTGCTTCACGTGCCTGCCACCTCTGGCGCGGTAGTGAGGATAAGCTAGGTTGTGCTGCAGTAACAAATGAGCCTCTAAATCTTGAGGGCTTCAGCATGCAAAGGTTAATTTTTTTCTCCCACACGGGGAAGGGCTGGCCTCTCGGGTGGGGTGGGGGGGGGCGGTGGATGTGTCCTGCACGCCGTGGTTCTGTGACCTAGGTTATGTGGAATCTCTCAGTCCGGCCTTAGGAAAGGGGTGAGGGCTTTCATTGTCTTGGCGTGGAAGTGACCTCTGACCTGCATGCGTCTCATGGTCCAGGACCGCTCCTGGGCACCCTGCCTTCCCCTCTCCCGGACGTGCGGGGGGTTCCTGGCAGGGAGGGCTGTCAAACTTGACCTGGTGGGGAGAGAACATCTCCTCGGCCCACGATGAGACCCCATCTTGTTTTGTTGTTTGTTTGTTTGTTTTATTATTTATTTATTTTTAAAATATATTTTATTGATTTTTTTATAGAGAGGAAAGAAGAGGGAGAGAGAGTTAGAAACATCGATGAGAGAGAAACATGAATCAGCTGCCTCCTGCACGCCCCCCACTGGGGATATGCCTGCAGCCGAGGTACATGCCCTTGACCGGAATCGAACCTGGGACCCTTCAGTCCTCAGGCCGACACTCTATCCACTGAGCAAAACCGGTTTCGACTATTTGTTTTTTTAGACACAAGGGCCATGTTTTTTTGCCAGGGAGGTGGCTTGAACTGAGCCAACAAGGGAGTTGGCCGTGGTCACAGAGGGGGTCAGCCCGGTCACATGCCGGCATTTCTGGGTGGGCCAAGGGCCACACCGACTAGATCCCCCTGTCCATCCATGTCTTGTTTGTAGCTCCTGTCACCCCCAGAGGTGCCTTCTCTTCCTGGGAAGCCTAGTGGAGGGCCCACATGTCTTGGCTGAGCTGGGTGTCCGCTCAGCTGAGGCCCAGACCCTTGCCAGATGGGGATGGGTGGCCTGATGAAGGTGAACAGCCCTTTCTGCAGATGAGTCCGAAGGCAGGAATTCCTGTCCTGGGTCTCAGAGCTGTGTGATCAGAGCACCTGAGACAGCTCCTGGCCTTCCTGGAACCCCCCAACCCCATGTCCCACGTCGGGGGGAGGGAGAGGAAGGACTATGAGAGCCCCAGCCACGTGGGGACTGGCTTCCTCACTCGGCCTCTGCTCCAGGGGGAAGCTCTGTGTTTGGAGGCCCATGGACGTGGCACGGCGGGGCGTCATGGCGCTGGGTAAATGCATGCAGGAGGGGAAGAATGCACGGTGCGGGTGCCAGGAGTACGCCCACCTGAGGGAGGGAGGCCCTCTGCGGCCCCATCCTGTGCCAGGGCCATGGCGGGGAGGGAGGAGGCGAGGCGGGAATGTCAAGGGGACCAGAAGGAGTTGGCCGGGGCTCAGGAGGGCACGTCAGCACGCCGTGCCCGGAGGATTAGGAAAACGCCGAGCGGAAGGAGGTGTGGAGGCCCCTTCTCAGATCAGATGGGGAGCCAGCGGGGGTGGGGGTGAATGGAGGAGGCTCTGGGTCAAAGGTCCTGCCGGGGAAATGCGGGCGGCTCTTCAGGGCCAGGCTGGAAGGAGGGGGGTGCCTGGAACCGGGCCAGAGGCTGCCCGCCTGGGTGCCCGCTGGGTCCGCTCACAGGCTGCTTGGGCACCTGCATTTCCCCACCTCGGTGGCTGGCAAGTGCCACTGGGGGACTCTGCCAGCTGGAGGCTGCTGGCTGGGGGACAGCACACAGCAGACCTGGAGGGGCTGTGTGGGCAGGGGTCCTCAGAGGGGCAGCAGCAGAGTCACCTGCTTTATTCCGCCCAAGGGAATGCGGTCACCTGCATGGGCATCTCGAAGCTTCTGTCCCAGGCAGTGAGCTGCGGGCTCTGCTGGGCTGCGGGCTGGGCTGGGCCTCTGGTCCCCAGAGGGGCTGCCATTGGCTCCCACGCATCCTTGGTGGCGGCGCCGTGGGCTTTGGGGCCACACAGTCCTGGGAACGAGGAGGCACGTCCAGGCATCACTGGCTGGGGGCGGCCAGGAGCCCGAGCTCGGGACCTGGGGCGCTGGAAGCACCCTCCTCTGACCCCCACCACACCCGGGACTGGGCCGGAGCTCTGGACTCTCGCAGTTCAGGGCTTTGGGGGCCACGTCATCGTGTTTATCAAAGAGGGTTCCGGGGAACACCAGTCCCACAAGACGCTCCAAGAAAGGGACTTCTGAGGCCAAATTGGTTTGAGAGACTCTGCTCCTGCCTCTTGGTGGGGGTCCTCGGCACAGGCTACGGCCAGCCTCCAGGAAAGAGGCTCCCCGATTCCCAGATGTCTCTGATGACGTGGAAGGAGGTTCGGCCCCTGAGAGACCTCGCTCTCCCACATTAGACACCGGGAGCTTTATTCGCTGCCCTTGGCCTTGCAGGGGGACTTTGGAGCTGCTGCCCCTGCTCCGTGCTGACGGCACCCCTCCTCCCCCAGGGCCGGGGGTGCTCCGGAGACCTCCCTGCTGGGGGTGTCTGCTCCCTCAGTGGGAGCGCAGGGCCTGTGTGGTGGGGAGGTAAACGGTCGGGCCACCGAGAGCAGTGGGCTCTGTCCCAGCAGGTGCAGTGACAGTGAATCGAGGCAAGGTCTCTCTTCAGGCTGCTGACTCCTGGGAGGCTGGGACAGGAGGGCTCCCCCACCCTGCCAGGGCAGGGGGAAGAGGTGACCCCGGGGCCCAGCAGTGCTGACCAGGCCAGGGGGAGGCCAGGAGACCAGATGCGAGCAGAAAGGAACTTCCCAGACTCCGCTTTGAGGCGGATGACGCCGGGCTGAGCAGAGAGAGACCTGTGGAGGGGTAGGCACGTGGGGCCGGGCTGGGGAGGCTCCAGGGGTCGGAGTTGGGGAGCCAGGAGGAGTGCAAGGGAACCTGGGAAGGGGAGCGGTTAAGACACTCTGGAGCCCTGGGGAGAGAGCGGGACTCCTCCTGTGAGCTGCCACTGGGGACCCCCGGGGGGTGAGGCTTGGAGGAATGTCACAGCCGTCAGAGGTCCAGGAGACAACCCACCGCAGAGCCTGGGCAGCTGATGCTGCGGGTAGTTCAGCAGGAGCCGGGCTCCTCGGGCTGTCAGCCAGACACAACGGCATAGGGTGGGAGCTGAGAGCATTCATTCATTCATTCATTCATGCAGCACCTACTATGTGCAAGACACAGTTCTGGGTTTGCATCTGCACGCTTCCCCTTCTTCATGCCGTGACCTTGAGCAAGTCACTTACCTCCTCTGAGCCCGGTTCCTCTCCCTAAAATGTGTTCCCATCTCTTCCCCATGGAGAGTGAGGCTGCAAAGCGGCCTCAAACGGCACGTAGGGAATTTCAGGCTGTTTAGTCGGGCCATGGTGGATGCTGTGGTTTTGGGTGGACCCCCTGCCCTGGCCATAGAGGGGGGCAGAGGGCAGGTAGGGGCAGGAGGAGAAACCCCAGCAAACACCCCACATGCCCTGGGACCAGGCGATCGGAGGGTCTTGGGCTCGGTGTGCCGAGCGGTGCAATGGGAGTGGGCGCCGGGGCCTCTGTGTGCAGCAGGGGGGTGGGCGGGCCTGTGACAGGCAGGCCCGCCGCTCAGGGCCCCTCCCCGGCGCTGGTGCGGCGTGGGAACGCTCCGGCTCGGGCTTCGTATGCTCCGCAGATTGACAAGGTCCGGGGCCTGTGCGCTGCCTCCCAGGGGACAGGATTGACGGCTGATCGGTGGGGGGCAGGCGGCCCAAGCAGGGTGTGCTGGGAACAGAGAGCCCCGACTCCCTCCTGGCCCCTCCCCCTCCTCCCAGGTCTGTCCCTGGCCCCTCCATTAGGGAATCTGAGGGGAAGGGGCTGAGGCCCCACGGTGGCCTGAGGTGGTGGCAGGAAGTCAGCTGGGCATCCGCACCACCAAGACGTGGGGTACGCAGAGGGGCCGTGGGCTCTCTCTGAAGGGCTCGGTTCCTGCTGCCACTGGCACCCTTTCCAGCCCCCTCCCTCACTCGGGGGCATGGGTGGCCCCCTCATGCCCCTGCATTCCTCCCACAGGTCCCCGCCCAGCGAGGCGCAGGACCCCCCAGGCTCTTGCCCTGTGAAAATTCCAGTTCCTAACCCTCGCCAGCTCCCCAGGTGGGTGCAGGGCAGAGATGGGAGCGTGGTGTGTGGAGAGGGGCAGAGCTTGGCCCAGCACCCGGCCAAGGGGACACCACCGGGCAGGTGAGATTAGGAGCCGGATAAACGGAGCATCTTCTCTCTCCAGTGGCTTCCCTTGCAGGCCATGGTGACTTGATTTTCTGGCCAGCATCTCAGATGCTGAAGCTGGAAGGACCTTAGAGATGGTCCCAGTCAGTGGGTCCCCAGAGCCCTGGGCTCAGGGGAGGAGGACCAGGGACTGTGGTCAGGGCGAGGGCAAAGGCGAGGGCTCGGGCCTCAGGGGCTTCATTGGCTGCAGCAGACACCCCCCACCTCCCCCGGGCATCTGCCTGTGCTTTCACTCTTCTCTGATCGCCCACCTGTGGGCAGAGTTCCCGATGTGGGCAGTGCCCTCCAGGGACACATGCCCAGTCGGTGTCAGCTCTCCCTCTGGCTTCCTAAGAGGGGAAGCAAAGGACCTGCTGGTCTACCTGCAGCCGCCCAGCCTCAGGGGAAGGGCAGGGGAGACAGGGAGGGGAGGCCGTCCTGCTGGCAGTGACGTAGGGGCCTGGACTGGGCACACTGGAAGACACAATGAGAGAAGCCCCCGCCCCGTGCCAGGGTCCTGCATGGACCTTCCTCCTGCCACAGGGTTGTTGGCGCAGCAGAGAGGACCCTGGCTGTGTAGGTGACTGGCAGTGCTCAGCAGCACCTGGACTCCAGAGCTGCACCTCGGCTTGAGGTGGGAGCATCTGGCGTGTGTGCAACTAGAGTTGGGTCAAGGGCTGAGGTCTCTATTCTGGGCTGCCTGTGCTTGGCGGGGCCAAGGCTCTGCCTGGTGTCCCTGGGGCCACTCCGAGGCTGACAGCCACCAAATCTGGTAGGGCAGCCAGGTCACAGTGGGCCCCACCCTCCCACCACCCTCCCACCCTCCCACCACCCTCCCACCACCCTCCCACCCTCCCACCACTCTCCCACCCTCCCACCACCGCCCGGCATCACACGATGTCCCTGCACTTCCCACCTCCACTCAGGGAACACCTGGGTGCCCTGACCAAGCCCACCGGGCTGTCCCCTCGCAAAGCCCTCCCTGACCTGGGCCCCAAGGCTTGGCTTCAGGGCCTCTGTGGACCTTGGTCTCTTCTTCTGCCACCGGGAAGAGCAACCCTGAGCTGGGAGTTGCCTTGCAGATAAAGGAAGAAATCCATGTACAGGCCCGATGCGTGGTTTGAGGATCATGTCACAGATGGCACTGATGCTCAGCTCAGTCCCAGTCAGAAACCAAGGCCTCGAGGCAGCCGCTCTGTGCCTCGTCTCTTTGGTCTGTACCCAGGGCCGGGAAAACCTGGGGGAGGGGGGGCTGAATTGAAGGGGGGAGGGCATGGGTAGAGGGAAAGTTGAAAGAATGTATGGACACGTGATTTTCTGGTGGGAGGGAGGGGAGGAGGGAGGCTGGAGAGAGAAGGAAGCAGTGGGCTTGGTGCACTCATTCAGTGCACTTAGTGCCTGGCACCAGCAGTCCCCGCGCTGCCGCACCAGCTGTGTGACCTCGCTTCAGGACGGCCCCTCTCTGTTCTCACTCTACTTTTTATCTGTCAGAGGCAGCATAACTGTACCCGCCCCTGGGAGATTAAACACAACAGTCATGCAAAGGCCTATCGAAAAAACGCCCTCAGCAAATGACACCTACATTTGCTCCTGCCGCCTCCCTTCCAGGACAAACCTGGCTCCAGGTCCCAACAAGGCCAGCTACCTGCGCAGCCATTCCTGCCCTGGGCGTGCCCTGCCCTCCTCCCACCGCGGCCCCTCCACCTGTTAAAATCCCCTGGATCACGGCCTCTCCCAGGTATGTCCTGGTTATGTAATCACCTCTGAGCAGTCACACACCAACCAGCCTGGGCTCTTCCCTCCCTCCCTGCCTCCCTCCGTGTTTACTTTTTGGCTCAGGAGCCAGTTCCATTCAGAAGAAATTGCTATTGTTTCTCAGCCTTCCCATGAGAAAGTGGCCCGAGGGAGGAGCTCCGGGAGCCAGGGAGCCAGCGGGAGCAGGTGGCGGGGAGGAGGAGACAGGAGACAGGGGAGCAGGCCCTTGCACAGCCCAGGCCTTTTTAGATCCACACAGCTTACCGTTCCCTTTATCTCTTTACAAGCAAAAGCCTCCAAGAATTTTTCTTGCATGACCTGATTTTTTTTTTTTTTAATAAACCTAAAACATGGGGGACCATGATCTCATCTACTTCTCTGGTCATGACCTTTTGCTTCACTTCTTACCATGTTTTGTTGCACTTCATTCATTTGTGCGTGCCTCCAACTGTCCATCCACTTGTATAACAACCCAGCCATACACCCTCCAATATCTACCCATTCATCTTCCATCCATCCATCTAGTTATCTATTTGTTCATCTACCATCCATCCATCCATTCATCCATCCATCCATCCATCCATCTATCCATGCATCCATCCATCCATCCATCCATCCATTCATCTATCCCTGGGCCCAGCTTATATTAAGTCAGTAGAAGAAGAAATGCTGGACTAACAGTCCCATGTGCTGGTCTCCATCCTCAGTGCAGCCACTGTGTGGAGGCAGAGTGCCCTGTGCGGAGAGCCAGGGTTGAGAGCGTCATCATCTCCCCAGGTCTCAGTCTCAGGCCTGTTACTGTGTCTCCTGTCCTTGGCCAAACCCTTCCCCTCTTGGAGCTTCCGTTTCCTCATCGGTGAAACTGGGCAGGAATGGCACTTGCCGTACTGTGTTGAGGACACAATAAGTAAACGCACCCGGAATTCCCGGAATCATGTGAGGCCTCCAGGGGAGCCCTTGGTGCTTTGAGTGGGGGGGGGGGGGGGCGCTAAGGCAGGGCGAGAGATAGCCCTTGCCTTTGGGGCTTCCTGGACCGTGGAGCTGATGCAGAAGCAGCCAGCAGCATGGCAGGGGGGACGGGTGTGGAGTGGAGCCGGAGAGGAAGGAGGGGACCAGCCAGAGACATCGCTGGGGAGGGTCTCACAGCCGCAGTGGGGAGACCAGGCTAGGGTTCGAGCACCGTAGAACGTGGTTGGGCTGGTGTTTTGGAAAGACCCTCTGGCTGCTGTGTAGAAAGTGTGTTAGAAATGGGACCTCACACGGAGGGGAACCAGTTAGGAGACCTGAGGTTGCCTAGGTAAAGACCAGGGTGTCTGGCCCTGACCTTCACAGACATTCTTCTAAACGCCAAAACGGTGCAGGCACCAGAATCAATGACTGAGGCCTCCGTGGCCTCGCTCACACCGGATCCCTCCCTGGTCATTCAGTGAGGCAGCATTCATGCCTTCCCTTCCCATCCCCTGTCCCTGGCAGACATCGCTAATCGAGCACCGTGTTCCTTCTCCTAAAGCCTGAAACTGTTCTGTTCAATATGGTCACCACTAGCTGGCATTGGAAGATGGCTATTTGAGTCCAAATCAAATGAAAAGGAAATAAAAGTAGTCTTTCTGTTGCTTGGTTGCAACAGCCATGTTTCGAGGGCTTGGTACCTCCATCGGCCAGTGGCTCCAGGTGTCCTTTCATTAGTCCAGGCCTCTCCGTGTGCCTGGCAAGGTCACGCTCAGAAGAGCAAAGTCCTTCGGGGCTGACCCTTCTCAGGTTTACCCTCTTTCTGTCTCTTAAGAAAAGGAAAAAAAAGAAATCAGAAGTCAACCCCCTGCCTCGCCGCATGGCCGCCCATGTCAGTGGCCAGTGTCCTTTCGGCCCTGAGCTCCCCTCGGCCTCCAGCCCCGGAGACTCGGCGCTCCTGCTCCCGCGTCTATTTTTAGTGCCTCTGGGTGAATGTCATTGCCGCCGCCGGAGGCTGACATTTCATACTCTGGGAACCTTGACCCGCCGCTTTTCCGGTTGTGAGCTGAACCTGCTTTTCATGCCCCAGCAGGAAAGAACAATGATCATTAATAATCGATATCTTCTGCAAAATCGGAAGTGAAGCTTCAGCGATCCAAGGCTGCCCTTCATCCCAGCTGCACAGCCTGCGGCGGCGGCGGCGGCTACCGCATGGCTGACCTTTCGAAGGTCCCACGGTGCTGAGGCTGCGCCCTGAGGCCACCAGCCAGGCCACCGTGGGAGGGCGGGCAGTAAGCAGTGGGCTGGCCACGTGACCAGAGGGCCGAGGGGGCTGAGATTCGGTGATGGGAACCTGCATGGAGAAAGTGTTTCTGTGGCCCTCCTCCGGGGAGACGGGTGCTGGAGACACTCTTCTAGGTGCAGAGGGGAGGTGGGGGTGGGGGGAGGAGAGGGTACCAAGCTGATGGGGAACGGTCTTGCTGACCTTGCTCCAGGCCCTCCTGGTCCTACCTGGCCTTGCCCTACCCGTGGCTCGTCTCTCTCACCTCAGCGGCCCTGACCACCGCTTTTCGGTAAAATAAACACCAAACCTCCCCTGGAGATGGGAAGGGGCATTCCGCGTTCCATGCTATTTTCCCGCAGGAACGTGGAAAACGGCGAGAGCATCTCTCCTGGGCTGGGGAGCTTGGTTGATCCAAAATGCCTGAGCGTCTGACCCTGGGCTGGGTCCCTGGGGGTGGGGCAGGGCGTGACCCTGGGCTGTAGAGGCCCCCCTGTGCACAGGTGGCCCCTCCGGCCTCGTTGGGAGTGGGGGACCAAGCTTGGCCGGGCCTTTGGGGAAAAGGGGCGGGGCCTGCAGAAGTCACCTCTGACCAGGAACACAAAGGTCACCCGAACAATTCTCCCCTTTCACTCGGGCACCCCGGCGGGAGCTGACAGAGGGTGTCGGCCCTTCCGCGCTGCCCAAGACAAACAGGGCGGCAGGAAGTTCCCACGCTCGGGGCTGGCGCCGGGGCCGCTCGCCGGCAGGTGAGGCCTCAGCCACCTACAGGGGGCCAGACGCCCCACTGCCTGCAGGGGAGGAGGCGGGCATGGCCACTGAGCACCTATTCTGTTGCATTTTGCAAACATCGTCTCTTGGAACCCTCGTAGAGATCCACTAGGTTCCCATTGAGACCGCCACCTCACAGGGCAGGAACCCGGGACCCAGGAGTTAAGCGACTCCCGCGGGCGGTCACAGTCACTGGAGAGCGTCCAGACCGGGTTCTTCTGGTCCTGAGGCCTGTGCTCGGCGTTCTTGCGTGTTTGCTCGGCAAACCTCCGCTGGGCCTGGCTGGGCGCCAGGCATGCTGCTGCCGGCGGCTGGGACGGGAACGCAGGGAGCCAGCCGCCCGGGGACTCCTGGTGCCGTGTCACGGCGGGGGCCCACCACGAGTCACGACCGAGGGTTCCGTCTGCAATGCGGGCTGCTGGGCCCCCGCGCCCACCTGTGCGGGGTATGCTAGAAGGCGGCAGGACGGCGCCCCCCGCGTGGGGTGAGGCGCTGTGGGAACACAGGGTCAGGTCCCTGGTTTCGTGTTGGTGCTCCTTCTCTGGTGTGGGGGTGTGAGGGGTCGCACTTGAAAGCGGGGTCACTGAGGCCCCTCGATGGCCCATGCGGGACCCCGATGTGAGGACCAGGGGCCCCGGACCACGGCCTTGGCCACTCGGAGGCGGCCTCTCCTGAGTGCACCCACGAGTCCGTGTCTCCCTGATGTAAGCATCACCCAGTCAGTGCCTGTGTGCCGAGCCGCAGTGCCCACCACTCCTTGTCGCCACATCGAGGCAGCCTCCCGGGGGCGGGGTCCTCGCCGGGCGCTGAGGCCCGGACACCAAGCTGATGGGGAACGGTCTTGCTGAACTTGCTCCAGGCCGTCCTGGTCCTACCTGGCCTTGCCCTACCCATGGCTCATCTCTCTCATCTCAGCGGCCCCGACAACCCCTTTTCGGCAAAATAAACACCAAACCTCCCGTGGAGATGAAGGCGCGCCGTGTCTGTCAGCCGTCCCGGGAAAGGAGCATTCCACGTTCCGTGTTATTTTCCCGCAGGAAAGTGGGAAAAGAGGTGAGAAATACCTGCCCGGGTCACGTGTCAGGAATGGGGTGTCCCAGCAACCACAGTGGTGCTGTCACTTCTCCCCGGCACCCAGGAGGGGACCCTGGCTCGCCCGGGTGTGTGGGAGAACGCGTGCTCACTCACTGGCTGCATCGCGAGCACACCACGTTGTGAGGACACGCGTGTCCACTGGTGGGTGTCCCAGCGAGGCAGTGGCTCCTGGGCGGGGCTGTGTCGGAGCTGACCCAGCGCTCTGGTGTGGGCCAGGCCTCCTGACACGTGTGGCTCTCCCCTCTCTCCTGCCGGGGACAAACCGTGACCTGTTTTAGAGGAGGAGACCGAGGGTCAGAGCGGATCTGAGGGACTCACTCAGGGTCGCACCCAGAGGACTCATTTCACATCTGTCTGTCCCCAATGTCCAGCCCATGCTGCCACAGCTGGAGGGCTGCCGCCCAGCTGGGCACTCTGCCCCAGGTCCCCATCGTGCTTCTGAGAAGGCAGGTGTCCGAGAGGGAGGCCTCCTGTGCCCCCCACACCCAGGTGCTTCCCACATGTGACAGTGGCCCGGGGTGAGCTCCTCACCTCCGCGGAGACCCTGGGCCACAGCTGCCTCCAGGGCACGGGCTCCATCTCCTCTCAGGGTGGTGCCCCCACCTGGCATGCCCCCTCCCCCGAGCACCCCCTGCCACTTGTCTCTGGAACCCCTCCAACTCCAGACACCCCGGCACAGTTGCCCCCGGGTCTGGCAGCAGAACTCAGGTGCCGGTGGGAGAGTTGGACGGGTCTGGGGGTGGCAGCCGGTTCAAGGGGGCCTCTGATGACCCTCACCTCTTGGCATCGCACCCTCACGTAGCGCCTGCCACCTCCAGAGGTGCCCCTGATAACCTACAGGGTGCCGAGGCGATGACAGAGCATAGTCCCACATGAAAGGCGTGTGGCTTCTGCCCTGCTTTCTTCAACCACAACCATGTTGTGAGGACACTCAGGCAGCCCTGGGGAGAGGCCTACTGGGGGAGTCACCCCCAGACTGCTTCTCTTGCCAGGTGGAGGAGCAGGGGGAGCAGTCTGGGGGTGACTCCTTTAGTCCCAGCCCAGCCTTCAGGTCACTGCAGCCCCCCTCACCTCCTCCACCCCAACACACACACCACTCATAGCGTAGCTGTTGGGGTCAAATGTGACGACTGTACTTCCAACCGGGGGTGTAAAGTGCAGACTCTTCCTGGTCTGACCTCCCAAGGCCAGAAATGGTGACACTACTTAGTCTGACCCCAACCTGACCCATCTGCCCGCTCAGCAGGGGCAGGGGCAGGGGCGGTGGGGGGTCCCGGGTTTCAACATGGTGGCACGCGATACTTTAATTACCACCTGTCCCTGGACATAAGGCGGTCGGTCCCCCACTGCAGATCTGGTCCTGCCATGGTAAGACCTCAGGGCCAAGCGGAGATGTCTGATGCCCAGAAATGCCCAGGAGAACAATAGCAGGAGCGGAATGAAACCTGAACGTCTCCACCCACAGCGTCACTTCCGGTGAGGGCATCTAGTCCTCTGGTGGCCCAAGCTCTCCCCTGGGAGCGGGCAAGGGAGCCTAAGGCAGGAGAGCCGGCTTTGTGCCCAGCCCGGTGGCGGTGTGGCCTCAGGAAGTCACCTGAGGTGAGCACAGCGGCTGGCGGTCAGACACCATGGATTAGGCCTCAGATCAGCCACTAGCTTCTTGGATGACTGCCCGGACCTCGCAGAATTGCTCCGTGACTCAGTTTCTCCATCTGTGAAATGGGGATAATATGCTTCTCCCCCTCCCTGTCCACCCCCCGCCCCCCCATTATTCTGGGTTGTGGTGCGGATTGAACCAGCAGAGGCTGGGGGCGTGCTTGGCACCTGCTACTACCTGTGAGCCTTCCTGGCTGAGCTTTGCTACCTTTGCCTGTGAAATGGGGAGCCCTCGCCCAGCCCTGGGTACACAGGCGGTGTGCTCCTCTTCTCCCATCTCCGGAGGTCCGGTGAACCCAGGAACCGGTGGCTGCAGCACAGCCCGCTCCTCCAGACTAAGTGGAGCTCCCGCCTTAGGCAGGACCTGCCTGGGAAGAGTTTGCTGGGCCCTGGGTGGGATCAGACACTTCTCCTGGGCGCCCCCAGCCCTTGCTCTTTTCCTTCATGTGTCACCTTGCTGAGCCACCAGCGCAGGGACCACCTCCTAACTCAGAGCGCCCGAGGCAGGTGCATGCAGACCTCCCTCCATCCCTCCCCCCTTCTTCCTCACCCCCCCACCCCGTCTCTATTCCCAGGACCGGCCTGGAGTCTGTCCTCCCGGCCTCAGGCTCTACCTGTTGAGTGACTGGACTTGGCAGGGGCCCATCTGTCCCCCACGTGCACATTCTGCTTTCCAGAGGAATGTCCCCGGTCCGGGTTCCCACAGAGGTGCCTGCACCGAGGGCAGCGACGCTCTGAGCTC
>PVJN01021080.1:5900-35240 GCA_004026805.1 Lasiurus borealis
TCCCTGTCCCTCTCCTTCTCTCCCCTTGGTCTGGTGCTCCCTGTCCCTCTCCTTCTCTCCCCTTGGTCTGGTGCTCCCTGTCCCTCTCCTTCTCTCCCTTGGTCCGGTCCTCCCTTTCCCCCTCCTTCTCTCCCCTTGGTCTGGTGCTCCCCTGTCCCTCGGCTTCTCTCCCTTGGTCTGGTTTGTGGAGCACATCGTGTCTGGTGGGACGACGTGGCTGGTGCTCATGAAGATGCAGCTTGTACTAGTGCAGATTCTCTGAGGTGACCTCATGGGAATAATAGGGGAGGGGGTAGTGGGGCTCTAAATGGAGCCAAGTTCTCACCCTCTGAACTGAGTGCTGCTTCCCCCGGGCAGTCCCATTCTTTAGATTCTGTTGACCCCGAGTGCGGAGGGAGGGACTGAGAATGGCAATAGAGCCTGGAACACTGCCTAGAATTACTGTGTTTAGGACTCTTATTTTTAACTCCCAGGGAAGGGCTC
Organism: Lasiurus borealis; assembly: GCA_004026805.1. Lineage (NCBI taxonomy): Eukaryota > Metazoa > Chordata > Mammalia > Chiroptera > Vespertilionidae > Lasiurus > Lasiurus borealis. Next base: position 6,384 of record PVJN01021080.1, read on the forward strand.
TGCTTTTGTCCTTAGAATTTGGTATGTAGTTAAAGGGAAACTGCATAGAGAACTAGAAAGAAACCACACTTATGGAAACCTAAGAGCACAGAGAGGAGAAGGCTCCTTGCCGGCGCCTGTAAGATTTAGGTTATGGAGAGAAGCCCAGCAGCTCACTGCAGCTCAGCAGAGATTGGGATGTTGACTTTGTACCAAGCCTTGTGCTGCGACAATACAGGACAGAGTCGAGGAAGGCCTGGGCTTGGTCCCTAGGAAACCGTGGGATTCTGGGGAGAGTCCCAGTGCTGCTCCGAACCTAGAAAGGAGGGGTCACCTGCCTGTGGAGTAGGGGCCCTGCGCCCTTCAGCAAGTTGCTCCCTACACCTGGGCACTAGGCAGCAGTGAGACACGGCTCAGTGGTAAAGAACAGTCGCCAGGATTGGAATCTTGCACCTGCTATTTACTAATCGTGTGACCGTGGGCAAGGCATTTTACCCCCATCTCAGCCTCTGCCTCACGGAAATGATTCTAACTCCTCCCTCGTGGGCTTGTTGTGAGGAGTGAGTGTCCTGCTGAGCCTGCCCGTGGTGGCCTCTCAGGACACGCGCAGGTGCCTCTTCCCGCAACACCAGCCTCTGTCAGGCCAGCGCTCGGTGGCAGGGAAGAGTGGGAGTCCAGACCCATCGCCGACCTGAGAGCGGGTTCCCTCCGTCTCTGCTTGCTGGAACGGCCTGAATCTCAACACTCGCCAAATTCCTTGCAGCAATTGTCTGGTCTGTGGTACCACAATCGGACCCACCACCCTGACGTGTTTGCTGCTCAGAACCACCGATCTTCCAAGTTCTCCTCACTCCAGTGCAGCTCGTGCGACAAAACCTTTTCCAACACCATTGAACACAAGAAGCACATCAAAACCGAGCACGCAGGTGAGCGGTGCCAGAGGCGGGGAGCCGAGAGGCTTAGTGACGCGGATCCTGGGTTTACCCCGAACCCCAACTCAGGGCTGGAGTAGGGTGCGATGGTCATGGCCTTCATTCTCCCAGCACACCTGAAGGGCGCCTCACTGGCGCCCAGTAACAGCAGCTTGAGTGGCAGTAGTTCTCTAACCCAGAGATGGGGGCAGTGGAAGCTGCTCCCAGCCCGGTCACACTCAGCCACAGCGCAAGGGCAGGGCGGCGCTGGTGCAGACAGGCCTGGGTGCAAGTCCTGACCAGCATCGCTGAGCTTGCAAGGGACTTCTCCTCTCTGAGCCTGCTTCCTTCTCTTCAGGAGGCCTGTAATTCATACCACCTTGCAGGGGAATTTGAGGGTAACACAACAGCCAGCAGTTATGAGGCATTTCCAGTATACAAGGTGCTATGCTAAGCACCCCACGTGTATTTTGCCTTTTAATCCTCACAACAACCTGCATCCAGGCCGTCTGACCCAGCCCTGGCGTCTTCACCGCTAGAGTGCGTGTATGTCATAGGTGGAAGTTCTTGGCACTTGGTGTGCGCCTGCTCAGTGTTAGGCATCACCCCCGCCCCAGCCCTGTGACTGTCCAGCCTGAGGGAGCCATCCTCTTCCCTGTGTGCCTGCAGATATGAAGTTCCATGAATGTGAGCAGTGTAAGGAGCTCTTCCCCACGCCAGCTTTGCTTCAAGTTCACATCAAGTGCCAGCACTCAGGTCAGTGCTCTGGGGATGCCCTGCCCGGCGGAGACTCTCCTCTCCACTGTTCACAGCTGTGCATCCAGGCCAAGTAGCCTAGCTACCTGTGCCTCAGTTTCCTCATCTATAAAGTGGGGACAGATGTAGTTCCTACCTCATCAGATAACTGTAAGAATTGAATATGCCAGCAGACAAAATACATATAGGGGTTTGGCACTGATGAGCATCCCGTAAGCATGACCTGTGATTGTCATTGTTACTGCTGTGTCTCATGAAATCTAAAAGCCAGTTTAAGATGCACCCTTAAAAAGAATGAACCATTGAGAAAGAAATGCAGCTGCTAATTAAACTCTGCCTCCTTGTCACTTAGAACTTATAGATTATTTTAAGTGCTGTTTTGGACTTAATTTGACATAGATTTTTATGCCTTCTTTTTTTCTTTTTCAATAAATCTTTATTCAGATTATTACAGTTGTTCCTCTTTTTTCCCCCTAAAGCTCCCCTCCATCCGGTTCCCAACCCAATATGCATTCTTATGTGTATATATAAAAAGGGAAACAGAAGAAATAAATAAGGTCAGACTCCAGCTTCTCAGAGTAGCTTTCACCTCAGATTGTTGATATACGTGTTACTCCACAGGGTGGTAACTGCCATTGGGAGAGCCGGCTGGAGCGCACAGTGGGGCCTCTGTATGGTCTGTTCAGCACCAGGGAAACTGGTTTATTTTTCAGTCCCGTTCAGGGGATGTCTGAACTCACCTCTCGCCTCCTCTCTCCTAAGCCGTCGGACTCCAGTCAGTGAGAGACATGCACTTCTCCTGTCCTAGGGATTTTCTTCCAGGCCCTGGGCTCACGCTGTGCAGGTCCTGGTGCCGGACTTCATCCAGTGTCCATGTTCTTGGTGCAGTCGTTGACAGTGACACCCGACTGCCACCTCGCCCCTTACTCCATTAGTGCCATTGACTTCGTTTCAGAGCTGTTAAAACGTGCTTCCTACAAATGATGACATACAGTGTGGGCAGCACCAATCCCTGCCGCCCAATGAGTAGCAGCTTCCGCAGAGGCGTTTAGCCTGATCCGGGCTCCTGAAGCTGTGGTTCACGGAGGCTTCAGGCCCACAGAACCGGGTCTGCCTTTGGGCGTGCTCCTCGCTGCTCCTCCCTCTCCCTGCCCTGGTCTCAGCCATTTCACCCACAGCTCCTCCCTGTCTCCCGCTCCAGGGTCACAGCCATTTAGGTGCTTGTACTGTGCGGCCACCTTCCGCTTCCCGGGAGCACTGCAGCACCACGTCACCACGGAGCACTTCAAGCAGTCGGAGAGCACCTTCCCCTGCGAGATCTGCGGGGAGCTCTTCACCTCCCAGGCCCAGCTGGAGGGTCACCTGGAATCCGAGCACCCAAAGGTGACGGGCACTGAAACCCAGGCGGCGGCCTCTCAGGTGGTGAAGGTGACTGGGCCCTCAGACACGGGGGTGCTAACTTGGGGTTCCTAAGGCTTCTCTAGGGGTCTCTCCCTCACAACACGCCTCTCTCTCTGGGGCTCTCGGAGGGTCCTGTAAGCGATGCAGTCATTGCTAAGAGGACTGTCAGAGTCTATCTGGACCCCTGGACAACCAGCACAGGAAATTCTCGTGTCCTGGCGGCCACATGCGAGATGCCCCTCAGTAGCGGGCGCCTAGAACAAGAATTTCCAAAAGCAGAACCACCTGGGGGCTCTCCCGATTCACTCACTTCCGGCCTCTGTGAGGCACCGTGGGATGTGGTGAGAGGTGGGGGCGCTTTGTTGGGAGCTCCTTCACCCCGAGAGCCCCTCCGGCTGGTGCAGGCCACACGTGGCACGTGGGCCTCTCCTTTACTGGGCGGAAAGCACCTCCTAACGTGTGTTGAGGCCAGGCTTGCTCCCACCCCCTTTCATTGTCTTCCCATCTTCAAGAGGGGGGCAGAAAGGAAAGCAGCTCCCCTCTGTGTCCTGGCAGGACTTTGTGGGGGGACTGGAGGGGAGCTGCAGGCTGATAGTACGGCCGTCCGGCCTCCTGGGCATCATCTGTCAGCGTGTTCTCCAGCCTCCAGGGTGCGAGGGCCAGGCACGGGGCAGGCCTCTGGGTGACTCTCCTGCCTTATGCCAGAGGCTGTGCTCTCAGCGTTCTCACCTGTTCGGATTCTTGGTAAGATGGCCTTTGGGGAAGAGTCCGTTGCTAAAAGAAAAGTAAAGAACACACGGCTTGAAAACTGCTCTCTGGATGGTTTTTGGTTGAACATCATAGTTGGTCTCTCTACTCAGCGGCAAAGAGATGTGGCCGAGCTGGGATGCCCACTGCTGCCCACTTTTACCTGGTGCCCTGATTCCCACTCTGGATCTAGTGCCCTGACTCCCACTCTGGGCTTGTTCTCAAGAGCCAGGGTTCCTATGCCCCTGTGGGCACTCTGGCTTAAAATAGCCGGGGGCATCAGGCGGTCCTGAGCTCCGCAGTTCAGGTCATCAACCTGGAGGTCCAGCAGGAACTGGGTTACAGACTGTTCTCCCTGCCACTGGAAGGCCGCCTTGAACAGGTGCCGGCATGAAAGGGGTGTGGCCTGTGGCCTGTGGAGGGAGGGGAGATGCCTGCCCCGCAGCCTGGGGAGCCAGATGAGCGAGTTGACAGAAGGCACACTTCATCCACTCGCTCTGCAGCCCTGGAGCCACGGGAGGGAGGCTCTCAGCCTGACCAGGTCCAGAAGCACCCCTGTCGGCAAGTCATTCAGTGTCCGTGGTTCTGGCATGACGTTGACACTGTAGTAGCATTCCTTTAGCGTGGCTCTTACTCTGCAGTGTAAGCCTCGAGACGGAAAGGCCCACTGTGGGAAGGCGAGCTGCGGCTCACCGGTGTGTAATCAGAGTCTGGCCTTCGATGGCACACTGAGCTAAATTACAGCAATTTAGCGCACGGTTATTTAAATTGTTTGCCTGCCTCTCCTCCGCATCACCGGTGTGTAAGATTTGCCTCTTCCCATTAGGCACGTGTAATTGCTCTCCTCAGGTGAAAACATAAATATCATCATTACAGCCCGAGATGGAAACCATGTAAATTCTGGGGAGTAACTGTGGACTCTGCCCGGAGCCTCACGGTCTTCTCCTTTCAGGTGATCCAGGCCCCGGAGCCGGCCGCCTCCGCCGAGCAGGTGATCACTTTGGAGGAGACGCAGCTCGCTGGCTCACAGGTGTTTGTGACGTTGCCGGACTCGCAGGCGTCTCAGACCAGCTCTGAGCTCGTGGCGGTGACCGTGGAGGACCTGCTGGACGGGACCGTGACCCTGATCTGTGGTGAGGCCAAGTGAGTGGCTGCTCATCGGTGAAGGGGTCCTGCCCTGGCAGCAGAGAAAGCTCCACGGCGGGCCCTTTGCCCTCTGACCCCGGCTGTCCTGCGCCAACCACAAGGGTCTCACTTGGGAAGTAGACGGCAGAAGCGTCGTTCTCCTAGAACCAACCATGTCTGAGTATATCATGGCCGACCCACCACCCGCCCACAGGCTGGCCGTGGCCTCCGTGACACTGTCCACCCTCAGCAGAGCAGAGCTTCTGAAAGAGTCGGAAAGCCATGGGCAGGAGCTGGGGAGCAGGGAAGCAGAGGTGCCAGCAGCCCGCAGCCCTCTGCGCAGCATGGCAGGTGTTGGGGTCGTGGCCCCCGCTGCGGGGCCGCGGATGCTGTCAGTACCTTCTGGCCACTTAGAATGAGAGAAAAGCACCCTCGGACCAGTCGTGAGCACAGTTGGCCCCTTCCTCACGTCTCTCATCCCCCAGCTGCTGGTCATGGGCAGAGGCAGCCTGTGAACACAAGGCCTCATCTACATGGGGACCACCCGGGCAGAGCCGTCAGCCGAAGCCTGGGGAGTTTCTGGGGGACGTGCTCAGTGGGGGCCATCAGCGGCAGAGCCCCCCTCCCTGCCCCTCGGGCTTGGTGGTGCTCTGTACTGAAGGCTGAGCCTCGGCCCTCCCTGTCGCCCTCATCCCCTTCCCTGTCAACGCCTGCCTTCTGCCCAACCCGGAGGCCGTGCCCCTCCCTCTGGAGCCTGTAATAGAGCTAGCAGCCCGCGCCAGGTGGAGCGGTGCCCGTGACCGCCCGGCTCTGCCTCCTGCCACCGTCCCCCACGCTGTGTGTTCGGCCTGCTGTCTGACTCTCCAGTCTGCCACCGCTTCTGCAGGTCAGGGATCCCTCGGAGTCTGAATCGCAGCAGGCTTTTTATCTTGCGTTCCTAACATGTAATCTGGTAATTAATGGCTGGTGGAGTCCATTATGAAGTGCAATTAGATGGATGTAGGTCCCCACCATTTGGAGAGAATGACTAGCATTTATCTTCCTTTCCTCCGTGCCAGAAGGTTGGCCTGCTAGTGTGTTTACACACAGGCAGGCTCTCTGCCACCCCGGGATTGCCCCCCCTCCCCACCTCCCACCCACCTTCACCCCCTCGGAGGGCAGTGACCAATGTGATCACTGGCCCTCAAGCTCAAGGTGGCAGAAGACTAGCCTACCCCTTTCCAAGCACATTTCCCATCTCCAGGGGCAAGCAGGGATAAAGGGTCCATGTTGGTCACGGGAGGGACTTCTATTGCCACCACACACTGCTGGAAAGGCAGAGGGGGCCCCTAACACTGCCCAGCATGTGCGTGGGCCAGCGCCTGTGCAGGCGGTGAGCTCCGCCCGGCCCTCCCCCCACACACGCCTGCCTCCAGGGTGTCCTCCTTGTGATATGCAAATCGCTTGAGCTGGTCAGCTCAGGAATCTTCATTCTGAAGTCAATGACACTTCAAAGGCAAGTTGCCTCAAAAGCCAAAAACTGACCAGAAGATGGTGCTCAAACCTTTGAGACTTTGCCTCCACGTGCAGCCCTCACTGCTGCTGCCAAGCCTGTCTGTCTCCTTAAGGTTTTCAGTCCTGTGAGCTGTCAGCCCAGGAGAGCTCTCGATCTGCAAGTGGCGAAATGACACTGACTCTCCCACTGACACCGGATAAACCCGCTGAGAGTGTGGAGTGGCCTGTGCTCACAGCGCCTGAGGCCCAGCCCAGCGATAAGGGCACAGCTGCTCGGGGCCACTGGCTGCAACTGGGACCTGCGTGTCCTCAGTACCTCTCCCAGCCAAAACACAAGCAAATGGGAAGGAGTTGCTGAGGGCCTGCCGGAGACGGGTTTCTCCTTTCAAACAGTCTTCCGAATAAGAAAAGTGCGTGTTTTGTACCAGGTTCGGATCCTTCAGGTACTGAGACCCCTTTCTTCATTTCTGACGGGCCCGGGCTGTGACAGGACATGTGTTTTCTCTGTCGCCAGCCCAGCAGGTCTCGAGCTGGGAGCTGACACAGGCGCTGGACTGACGGCTGCTGTCAGACTCGCCAGGCACCCACGTAGGCACGGCCTCGTGCTCATTCTGGTCAGGGATGGGGAGGGGCTGAGGGGACCCTTGCAAGATGCACATTGGCAGTGACCTTACACTGTCCCTCTCTAGAGAGGTCCAGGTGTGATTTTATCGTAGACAGACTTTCCTAGCCCTAGGTGGCCATTTCTTCCCCCACTTCTGCCGAAGAGATCTGAGTGACTGCCACAGCGGACATTGTCCCCTCACGACTTGCTTCATGGCAGTGGTCTTCTCTCTGCCTCATTGCCAGGGGTGCTGGCTTAGAAAGTGGTCTGGAGGAGTCCGTGGCTCCCAGGGCTCCTGAGACAGCCGGTGAGGAGGGGCAGGCTGCGAGCGGGAGGCTAATTCGGGAGGAGTGATGGATCACTTAGGGACAGGACTTACCATCCAGAGCCTGAGTGAGACCAGAGAGGCGGCACAGGAGCAAAGACAAAGGTGTCTCCTCTGTTTTATAACGCCCATCTCTTCTGTCTCCAAAGTGTTGTGTTTGGAAAACTTTGAGGCCATGGTCTCCCATGGTCTGCTGTGAGTCGAGGGCTCCCTGGAGACTCATCCTCTCTGGGGTTGCTTCAGACCCTCCTCCTGCTGACCACGGAACACGCCAGCCTCACCTCCAGGGCGGGCCAGCGAGGGGCTGAGGATGAATGGGAGACAGGCCCTTCCCCGCGCTGAGCTAGCGAGGAACGCCCAGATGGAGGAGATGAGGCAGGCCCAGGAGTTTCTCTCACCGGGTAACGTGGGCACCGCAGGCTGACAGCATAGGAATGAGGTGGGAGGGATGTGCCTTTAAATCTGATGCCTGTGCTCAGTGAATGACCAGGGATGGAGGACACTGCTCACCTTACACTGAGTGGTTCTTACATGCGATGTTTCTGTTACGCGGGCTAGAAGGTCGGACAGTGATGGAGAAAATGCTGGTATGCTTTAGCCGGTCCTCCCAAAAGAACTCCGCAGCCAGGCCTGCTCGGTGTGGCCAGTGCGTCCCAGGACCTGGGAGAGGAAAAGATAAAGAGGGCTTGGGCTGGAAGGGGGTGTGAAGGCAAGTTGATAACTGTTTGGGTTGCCATGGAAAACCCTGGGGCTGGAGGACTCGGGCCAAAGGCTCAGAAGCACGGTCAGAACTCAGAAACTTGCTACACCATCGACAGCCTGTAACGCCGAGAAACTCTGTGCTTTGGTGATAACATGTTGAGAAGTATATCCCCTGGGCAACTTAATTTCGATGGCCTCCAATCCCAGAAATGTTGGTAGTTCCCTTACCAGGCCGGCCCCGCCCCTGATCAGGACAACCAAGCAGCCTGATGCTGTATAAATAGGATGACAGATCGGTGTTCGTGCTCACCTTGCAGTAGTCTACGTAATAAAATATGTACTTTGAAAACGTGATGCTGCGTGCGCTTCAAATGAGCAGTGACCACGTAGATGATGCCTGGCTCAGGGCCGCTGTCCAACAGGCTGGGTGGGCCTGGCCTGCTCGGGGCTCTGCACCTTCCGGCCATGCTGGCAGGTGGGTGGGGGAGCGCTCGCCTGTCCCGTGGAGTCTCGTTTCCTAAACACTTTCCCAGGGAGCCAGTGTGGCACAGGGTCAGACTGGGCACATCCCGGCTGTGCCACATGCTGACCGTGTGACTGGGGAGGCCGCTCTGAGCGCCCTTCTCTGGCTTCTGTAAGTGGGAGAGTTGTTATATCCGCCCCACAGAACGGCAGTGCGGGCGAAAAGCCCGGACTTAATGAATGAGTGTTGAACATTGTAGTTGTTATTAATCACGTCCTTCACACGGGCCAGCCATTCCCCGCGGTCTCTAGCAGCGAGGAGAGCGTTTGTTCCTTCACGCTGACGTGTCTCTTCCAGTCCCCGCGCATCCTTAGGGATCCTTACAACACCCACCACTTCTCACTCATCTCGAGAAGCTCACTGCCCCCAAAGCATACGATGCCGAGCAAATAACTATAAAATAAGCAGAAACCTTTGGTGGTGAGAGCTGGAAATGTCACGTTGTTGGCAGCCAACAAGGAAACGAGAGGCAGGCACACACAGGGTCCCGCAGTCAGATCCGGGGTGAGGCCCAGGGAGGGGTCTAGCCTGCAGCCTCGGCTCAGGCCGGCATTGCCCACCCAACGCTGGCAGGGGGAGTAGCCGCCCCAATGCACTTGCTCTGAGCCCCCAGCGCCTTGAGCAGGAATGCGCTCGCCTGAGCAGTGTCTGGGGAGCGGCTGGCGCTGTGTGTTCAGAGCTGTAATCCTGAGAGCATGCGAGGAGCCGGGTAATTGCAGCGTGGCTGGCTCCAGCGTGAAGGTGACCGCAGGGTGAGGCGCGGGAGGACCGAGCAGAGGTGGGAAATGGGCCAGCGGGTCCTGGGTGATCGGTCACCTCAGGCCTGGACTCCGAGCATCCGGCCCAGCTGACCAGGCGATGACCTTGGCAAGCCGCCCTCACAGTGACTGAGAGAGGAAAGTCAACGTTTGTGGAAGGCCTCCCAGAGCGTAGGTGCCCCAGGCAGGATTCCTGTCCCCGTCCCAGGTGCTGGGCAATGACCTGGGCAGGGGCAGAGGGCAGGAGGGGAAGCCTCACCGACCTGAGGCTGAGGGCCTGGATGAGCCGTCGGGCGTTCAAGACGCAGGCAAACGAACAGCTCTGGGTGCTAGGACAGAACGAATGGGTGCAAGGAGGTGGGCGCAGGGACCCAGCCCTGGGGTACCACCTCTGGGGCCATGTGTGAGTGAGGCACCGACTCTTAAGTGCCAGGCGGGGACACACCCAGCCAGGGCTCGGGAAACGGAACCCTGCATCAGGATGGCCTCTGGCCTTGCAGCCGGAGCGTTCCCACTCACTGTCTCTCGTACCCGCGGAGAGCATGTGCTCAAGGACGTGGTGTGCAAAGTGACGTGTCTGAGGCCAAGAGCCATCCCCTTGGTTAGGAAATGACCCAGGACCGAGGTGTCACTAGCACATCAGCACAGGCCGCAAGCTCCTTCCTTCCTGTGCGCCTGTGTCTGCTGCCCTGTCGCCCAGAGAGCCAGGCCACAGGTCCCGGTCCACGAAGACACTGTCTCCCCAATACTTGGCTCAGACAGTGCGCTCAGTGCTTAGATGTTGCTGCTCTGCTGGGACCAGCAGTGCTTCCCTCGCTTACCCTGTGGCCGCTCAGGGAAAACCAACTTCTTTATCTCCACCCCACCCCCCCGCCAGCCTTGCTATCCCCAAGTCACCCGTGGGCCGGTCTGTCTGCACTGTCCCCTTTCTCCCGAGTCACCCGTGGGCCGGTCCACACTCCCTCTCCCCTGAGTCACCCGTGGGCCGGTCTGTCCGTACTCCCTCTGCTTCATCCTCCCAGGGAGATTAGCGGGAGGCCTGGCTCCCAGCTGCTCTGACCAAACACCACTCCTGCCGGCTCTTCCCGCTCTGGGTCCCCGGCTCACGCCACAGACAGCTGATCAAACACACAGGACAAGGTCAGCCCAGGGATCCACTGTCACCGCCAGGGCCGGTTGTACAGAGCAGCCATCAGGCGGGCCTGATAAGAATGGGCAGGCTGTGGGAAAGGGGCCCAGGGGGCCGGCACAGCACCAAACAGCTTCCCGTTCCATCGACGATGGAAACCTCTGTGCCCACGCGGGGTCCAGCCCGGTGCCAGCGCGTCCAGAGGCCAGGCCAGAGCTGCTGTGAGCCCAGAACCGAAGGGAAATGAGGAAGGAGTGGCTGTGCCTGGGAGCCTGGGTGAGCCGCAGGCGGGGGCCCTCGGGTTTGGGAGCATAGACCCTCCCTCACTCAACAGCGACCCCTTCAAGGGCAAGAACTGTGCCTTATTCCTTCTGTTCACACGCACACGCATGTAGGTAGCCTGGCACATGGACCTGAAGTTCTGGAGGCCCGAGCGCCTGCCAGTGCCCAGTCCCATGCGTGGTCCCGCTCCGGGGGACTGCTGACCGGTGGCCAGGTCAAGGTCACGTATGAGAAACAAGAACCAAAAGCACCCACGCCACCCTGAGACCCAAAGTACCTATAAATGCCGGGTTTCCCTTTTTCTCTCTCTTTTTCATGAGGTGGTGGTGGTGGAGGGGAGATTAATACTTTTTAGAAATACTCTCGCCCAGCCTGCAATGGGTCAGTGGTTGAACATCAACCTATGAACTAGAAGGTCATGGTTCAAATCCCGGTCAGGGCACATGTCAGGGTTGCAGGCTTGATCCCCAGTATGGGGCATGCAAGGTGGTAGCTGGTCAATGATTCTGTCTCTCTCATCCTCTCTCTCTCTCTCTCTCTCTCTCTCTCTCTCTCTCTCTCTCTCTCTCTCCCTTCCTCTCTGAAATCAATAAAATATGTTTTAAAAAGGAAAAGAAGTGCTCTTGTCATTAATAGTTCCTGTTATTGAGCACATGTTGGACACGGACAAAGAGCGAGTATAATTCTCATTTCACCAGCACCGTGATGTGGGTGCTGTTACTATCCCTCCCCTGACAGGTGGGGAAGCCAGCACCCAGGAAGCCCCTTGAACTGCATAACCAGAGAGCAGCACAGCTGGGACAGACACCAGAGCTTGCTCTGAGCACCATGCCCTGTTCAAGCATTCCTTTATCCTTCCCAGTCCCTGAGCAGCCCGGCCTGTCAGACTTAGACGTTGTCATAGGACCTACCGAGTCCCCGGCCTGCTCTCTCCTTCCTCCCCTCCTGCCTGAGACAGCAGCCGTCCTCAGCTCTGCTTCGTCCACTGGAAATGTGTCCGGCAGCACCAAGCACGCCCCGTGCCGTGCTCCGGGCCTGGACTTTCTGTCCGTGGCTTAGGCCGCTCCTCAGTCTCACAGTCCGCAGTCAACCCTGGCCAGCTCCGCCGCGGCCCTGCCTTCAAGTGGAGAAGGACAGACACGTAGGGCAGCTGAGCCCCACACAGTGCCTGGCACAGGTGTGCGAGGGTGGTCCCCCGCCCAGGCAGCTCTGGGGAGCATCTTGGCTGATCTGACTTCCCCATCTCCCCCCTGTCCCTGGGCTCCTACAGGGAAAATGTTTTCTAGAACAGCAGCCGTTTTACGGGAAGGTATCGGATCGGAAGACAGTACGTATACCTTAGTGCGGTAGTTCAGGGCCACTCAGGTCTGTCTGGTTAGATGTGTGGCTCTAGGTTGTATCCAGTTGGTGCCCTCCCTGGTTTCTGTCCTGACCTGGTCTATTGGAGCCCAGAGGAGCGGGGCTCTCAGGCAGGGGGAGCAGAGAGGAGAGGGAAGACAAGGCGTGGCCTCGGGTGTCTCTCTCATGCCGGTGCGGGTAACGGCAGTCCCACTGCGTCTGACTCTTGAGTAGCATCTGCCACTTCCCCTCGCTTTCACCTGCCCGGTTGATCCTCACAGTACCATGAAGGTGAGGGCAGTGTCTCACTGTTGCCCCTTTCAGGGGGAAGGCCTTCAGACGCCCTCTGTGGTCCTCAGCCGGTGAACGTTGGGGTTACGGCCCACTCTCCGCCAGCAGAAGCAGGCTATCTGGCCTCTCCTGCCTCCCTGGTCCCCGAAATTCCGAGCGCTTCCCCTTGCTGACTCCCTGAGTCGGCAGCAGTGTTCTGAGAGAGGAGCGGGAATTATCTTTCTGCAAGTGAAAGACCGAGGCTCTAGGAGGCACCGGCACCCGCCAGCCACGCGAGGAGCCGGCAGCAGGGCCGCAGTCCCGGGCCACTTTGCACGGAGGAAGCACAGGGGGGGCCGGAGCGTCTGAGGGCCGAGTCCGAGCTGACCGGGGGCTGCCGGGCGCTCTGGCCTTGGCCAAGCCACCCAGCCCCCGGCCCCCTTGTTGTTTGCGGGGATTTGGGGGTGATCGCTCTTGCCTGCCTCTGGGTTACCCAGGGAGAGCCACGAAGGTCCCGGCCAGAAGAGGGCTCGGAGGCTCACCCCAAGACGGCCAGCCGTGGAGTCTGGACTCTGGGGGTGCAGGCACTCGGAGGAGAGAGTCTGGGCAGGGGTCCCACCCTTGACCTGTTGAGGCTGCCGCCTCAGAACTAAGAGGGAGAGTCACGGCCTGCGTCCTCCAGGTGGGGCCTGGCTGGCTGGGAGACCCAGACCAGAACCCCAGGTTTGTGGGCTCCTCAACCACCCACTCAGGAGGCCTGAGGAGAGGGTCCCCCGGGTACCTCGGGTGGCCCCCTCTGTTCTGATCAGAAGCTTTTCCACGAGCCTCCCTGGGGCTCGGACCCTGGCTGCCAGGGGGAGGTGTGGGGACAAAGCTAAACCGTTCCCAGCGTGAGAGCCTGTGTAGCCAGCCAAGCGCACCTACTCGGGGGCCAGGCCTTACACGGGGCGCCCTCCCCCTCCTCCACACGTGCCCCTGCCAACCTTCCCCCAGCTGCTCCCCTCCAAAGTGTCTCACTCCTGTGGGTGCCTTTCAAGCAGAGCGCGTGCTGAGGAGGGTGGGTTCGGGGGCCGCTCGAGACCCCAAGACAGAAAAGGGAGGCCCAGGGGGTCAGGGGCTGTCTACACAGACCTTTCACCTGAGATCGGCTCAGGACTCAGATGTAACACTCATCCCCGGCCACAGCCCCTGGCAGCTCCATGGGCCAGATGAGGCTCTCCAGGGTCTGACCTCTGCCCTCCCTTAGCTCTTCACCCACAGCCTGGCCTCAGCTTCACTCTCCGGGGTGTCAAACTGCTGGGAACACCCCCTCTCTGCCTGGCCCCCGCTCCGGCCAGGAGGGAGCCTCTGAGGTGCTGTTCCCAAGGCCTGCTCCTGCTCCAAGACATGTAACTGGTGACACAGATGCCGCCTTTTCAGGAGCTGCCCCTGCGCTGCTGCTGAGCGCCCCCCCGGATTTAGGGGGCACCGGAGCTGTCTGTGTCGGCCTGGCCAGCCGGGCCGGCCCTCACAGGGAGCCAGGGCGGCCTGAAGAGTTCCTCGAACCCTCACACAGGGGAAAGGTGGGTCTTGGGGAAGTAGAGGAACTCGCTGAGTAACCAGCCAAGCGCAGCTACTCAGGGGCCAAACTTACTGTCTCAGGCCTCGGCCCAGGTGACATGAACGTAACAGAACGTTGCGCTTAACCCAGCTCAGACCAATCGGGACTGAGACCAGAGTCCGATGCCAGAGTCTCAGGAGTGAGACCTGGAGGTGGAGGGCTGGGGGGAGGGTACTGGGTGGGCACACGGGGAGGGGGAGGACTGGGGGGAGGGCACCAGGTGAACACAAGGGGAGGGGTCGCTCTCCATCCTTTCTCTCTCCTGTAACTCCTTCATCGCCCTCGTCGGGATCTAAATTACTTCCTCGTTGGCCGTCTCCTCACCTGGCCATCAGCACTGCGGGGGCGGGCCGGCCGGTCTGGTTTGCCCGTGGATTCCCAGGTTCCAGCACAGATGTTGGCAGAGCACACGCGTGCCCCCCAGCCGGGCAGCGGCCGAGCACTTGGCATCTGTCGCCCGCCCACCCTTCCCATGTCCTTCCGATTAGGACGTGCCGCCCAGTGAGGGGACCTGGCCCAGGACCGGGGATCAGAGGGATCGGGGACCAGATAGGTGACCGGGCCCAGGATCGGGGACCAGAGTCTCCGGCCCCTCGCGGTGGAGGCTTCTGGCCGAGGTCAGGGTCCTCCAGCGGCCTTGGCGGGAGCCTCCTCATGCTCCCACCCCCTGGCGGCTGTGAGACCTCTCAGAAGTGCTGCCTGCTTGTCCGTTTCCTTCCCAAACCGTCCCTGAGACCTGAGCCACCTCCTGGACACCGCTTCCTGGCTGTGACCTGCACCAAGTGCCCTCTGAGCCTCCCTCCTTCCCCTCCTCCTTGCCCCCGACCAAGGGAGGTTCAGAGTCCTGGGTGTGTAATGGCTCCTCCAACTCAGAGGTTCCAGAACAGTGAAGTCTGTTAGAATATAACCCGAGTCCTGGCCGGTGTGGCTCAGCTGGTTGGGCATCAGCCCGGGGAACTGAAAGGCTGGGGGCTCCGTTCCAGTCAGGGCCCAGCCCAGGTTTCAGGCTCCATTCCCCATGGGGGACGGGCAGGAGGCAGCCGATGGATGTTTTTTTTCTCTCTCTCCCTCTCCTTTTTTCTCTCTTTCTCTCTCTCTCACTTTCAAAAAAATTTTTTAATTAATTAATTATTTTTCAAAAGGAAGAAGAAACATAATACGAGCCACATGTGCAATTTTAAATTTCCTAATGCCCACACTATAAGGGCAAAGAGAAACAGGTGAAATTAACGTAATCGTACGTTGCACTTAATCCATTACATCCAAATTATTTCCCTTTTCACTTGTAATCAGTGTGCAAGTGCTAATGAGACGGTTCACATGTCTGACAGTCATCTCCTTCAGCACTAATTTCCAGTGCTCCGCACCCACCCGCCGGGCCAGGCTGCAGCCCTCACCTGTCCCGCCCGGCCTTCGCTCTCCCGCATCCGGGCTGGGGATGCTGCGGCTGCGGCTGCGGCCCAGGCTGGGTCCCCTGCTCCCCCAGGCCCTCCCACCGGGCGCAGTGCCAGTCGGGACCGCAGTGCCAGGGCCTGTGCCACGGAGAGCTGGCTCCTAGGCCGGGGAATCCCGCACACACAGCCCGAGGGCTCCCCTCCCTTCAGCTGGGAGGAGAGGAGGGAGAGGCCCACCTTCCGCTGCCCCCAGGAAGGGCGATGTGGGGGGAAGGGTATGGGAGGGGGGACAGATCTCTGAACCCAGGTCCCTTTTATTGGGGGGAGGGGCTCCCTTCAACTCAGATTCACCTGAGCCCGGTGCTGGGCTACCTCCCAAGAGCCATGTTCTGCTGCCAGTGTTTGCACAGGAGGAAACAGAGACTCAGAGAGAGGAAGTGACTCTTTTCCTTGCTCCCAGATCCCTCTTTCATTCTATCCCTCCCTGTTCTCCCTCCTTCCCCGCCATTGTGTGTGTGTGCACATGTATGCATGTGTGTGTGTGTGTGTGTGTGTGTGTGTGTGCATGGTGGAGAGCTACATGGGGATGGGTCTCCTTCACACGCACGGCCCTGGGTTGAGCATTAAGTTCCTGTTGCAAACTGCCCATTGCTGGGGTCAGGGCAGCAGGGGGCTGGGTCAGAGCAGCACTTAGATCAGGGGACTCAGGACTTCCCCCGCCCCTCTCACCTCTGGGACAGCTGTCCCCGGGTGGGAGGGGGCTGGGGGCTGGAGACACCCCCTTCTCCCACCCCACCCTGTGCCCTGAACCCAGGCTCCCTCCAAGCCATGGAACTTGCCTGTCTGGTTCCTTGCTGGACCCCATGCCCAGGACTGGCACTGAGGGGGGCTGCGTAAATGTGGGTCTCACCCCTCTCCCGTCTCCCTCAGTGTGTCTCTCTCCATTCTCCCACCTCCCCACCCATGTGTCCCTGCCTTCCTCTGTCTTCCTGTGTCTGTCTCCACCTCTGTCCTCTGCTGTGGGTGGTCCCTCTGTCTGCGTTTGACGTGTGACGTGTCAGTCCTCTGTCTCTTTCTGTCTTGCCTTGTGCCCTCTGGGTCATGCATGGTCCCTGTCCCCTGTTCCCTGTGCCTCTCTCCCCAGGCCCCTCCCCCTCCTCTCCGCCTCCTTCCCTCCCTCTCAGTGTCTGCCTGTGCTCTGGGCCCTGCCTCGTCCCCTCTCTGCCTGTCACTGTTTATGCCTCTCCCCCCTGAGCTCCGGTGGAGGGGAGGCAGGCGCCGAGCAGCCAGCGAGGGCCCCTGATGACAGCGCGCCCAGCATCCCTCGGAGCTGTCACCGAGGAAATCACACACCAGCGCCTGAAATTCAAATTAGAGTTTTGCTGAAGCTGCTAAAACTCATCAAATACTATCTTTGAAGTTCCCGAGCCAGCTGGTCACCGCTCGTACACCAGTCCCTGTTGGGAAGGAGGGGGTGGGCAGAGGTCTGGACAGACCACCATCCCAGGCCCGGGGGAGGGGGCTCTGCCTCCACACGCCCTCCCCCCGACACGTCCAGCCACCCCCGGTCACCAGGGGCTCCTCAGAGCATGCTCCCTGGGTCAGCACCAGCCCCAGGCCGGCATCTGCTGCCGCACCTCTCCCCAGCGGAACCCTGGACTTAGAAACAGAGGCAGGAGCCCTGGGCAGGGGGGAGGAGCCCGAGGACCGCCCCCCTGGGGGGGAGGTCTGACTGTCCGGCCAGTCCCTCCGCTGCCCCCCCCCCCCACCGCCGCCATGAGGCCCAGATCCCTGTCCTCGCCCCTCCAGCCTCTGGAAGCCCTAAGGAGGGTCCTTACCACAGGGTGGGCTGTGGGTTAAGTGAGCCACAGCCACTGCTGGATAAAGCATGCCTGTCACTGTAATCGTAACAATAGCCACGGCCGTGCAGTGAGTCACCACCACGGCTGACATCCGGTGGCTCTCAGAGCTGCACCTTTTCTTCCCAGGTCAGACTAGGGGACACCCCTAGCATGATCCCCCCATTTCACAGACGGGAACATGGACCGGAGAAGGCAAGTAGCTCACTCACAGCTCCTCCCACCGACGGTCTCCCCCTCCTCCAATCCCAGGGCCGGGGTTTGTCCTGAGCTGCCTGCCCTTTATCCTCTGCTTGCAGGCAAATGCCCTCCCTAGGCCAGTCCCTTCTGGGAGGGAGGGGGCCTGAGGGATAGGCCCCAGGGCCGTCCGTCCGTCCTCACTGGTCCCTCTGCCTGCGGGGTCCCCAGCACTGAGCCAGGCCTGCCTGCCTTTCCACCACTGCCCACCCCTCCCCTCCACGGCCCCCTCACCGTTTCCACCGCAGGTAAACCTTTGGGGGTTGGCCCCCCTGCAGGCTGCCGCCCGGCACGCACAGGCGCTTTCCTGCCCGGGTCCTTTCCAATAAAAGCCCGTGGCCCCTCCTGTCCTGTTGCCTATAATAGGTGACCCCCGGGAAGGACAAACGTAGCAGAGACTGGAGTGGGAGGACTGGGCCCTGAGGCCCTCAGGAACGTGAGAGAGGGGCCCGCTGGCTTCGGAACGGGAGCCCAGGAGGGAAGAAGGCGCTCGCCACGCTGGCCCTGTGCCCGGCGCTTCAGAAGGACGGGCCCGGCTGAGCATGCCTGCGGCAGAAGGGGCCTCACTCACGGCGGAGAGCCGCTGCCCCGGGCTCTCCGGGAGTGGTGAGGCTCCCAGCCGAAGGCAAAGCAAGAGCCAGGACACGGAACCCTCCTGGTGGGGAGCTGCCACGGGAGAGGGGATCCCTGGATGCTTCCTGAAAATTCGCTCTTACAGAAGCTGATGGTTCAGACTAATCAACCTTCCTACTATGTGAGCACCTACTACATGCCCTGTGCTTAGTGCTGTGTGAACGAAAGCACTTGCCCTCCAAGGAAGCAACCCGAAGAGAGCTGCTCGGTCATGAGTGCCCAGCAGGCTCTGGGTCCCAGGGCTGCCAGGCCACCATCCCAGCTGGGCCGCAGGGACCACAGAGCACGGTGCTGGGAGAGAGAGAGAGAGAGGTGATGGAGTTACAGAGGGGATGGACCTGTCACCACGGTACCACCTGCCCAGGTGAGTCAGACACCCACTGCGGCTGCTCTGGTGACTTGGGCCAGATGGGCTTCTCTGATAAAGACACTGAAGAAGAACGGGTGACCTTGCTCACCCAGGAGGCAAAGGTCACAGGGGAGTCAGTGCCAAGGCCAACTCAGAGCCAGGCTCCCCAGCCAGGGCTTTGCATTCCACCATGTGGGCCGCAGAGCACACGGTTCTCAGCTAGGAGCCTCCTCCAGGGCAGATGCAGCTGAGTGTGTCCGATGAATGGATTCGCTGGTGCCTGCTGAGTGCCAGGCCCCGAGCTGCATGTGTGAGGCTGAGTGTGGGACAAGGGGAGAGGAAGACAGGAAATGGGACCTGACCCTCCTCCAAGCCACTTCGGAAGGATGCAGGGGGTGAGCGAGCGCCAGGCACTCAGCGCCTGCCATCTGCAAGATGGGGAGGCCGTGAGGGAGGCAGAGGGAAGGGTGCCTGGGCCCCCACGCTGGACCCCAGCACCCCCATCCTTCGGCCAAGGGAACTGCTGGACCCGTCTCCCGGGTCCCCCCACATCCCACCCTTCCGCGCTGCTCCCTGAGCCTGGGTGTGCGCGCACGCGTTGACAGGCGTGTGCACGGGCTGCGTGTGCACGTGTGATGAGCAGGAGCGGCTGACAAGCGCCCCAGGTGCATTTCAGGGGCCGTTAAAGCTCCGTGTTTAATGGCTGGAGCCACAGTGGTCACGGCTGTCATCGGGGATTTCACGGGCTCGTTTACATCTTTAGCTTCCTTCTTCGGAGACGACTTCATCATCCCCAGCCCCCCGGCCCCTCGGCGACGGCGGAGAGAGGAGGGGGTGGGCAGAGCGCGGAGCTCAGCGGCGGGTTCAAACTCCGAGGAGGGGACAGGGTGGCAGGAGACGCCAGAGCCCAGCCTGAGGGCCGGGCAGGGCCTAGGCAGGGTCCAGGGTCCACAGCCACCAGGTGAGCAGCAAGTGGAGGCGGGCGGGGCCACGAGGCCGCTCTGAGTGTGGAGACGAGGGTCGAGGACATGCAGGCAGTGCGTCCAGAGCCAGGGGTCAGGATGGGAAAGGTCAGGAGCTCCAGCAGCTGCCGAGAGCCAGGGGAGAGTCTGTGGATGCCCCCCCCCCCATTCCTCCCACCTCCATCCCCGGGAACAGCAGCTCGGGAGCTGCTCAGACCTGTCAGGGGCCTGGAGACTCGGGGCCCTGGCGGAGGTCTGACGGAGCAGGGCTGGCATCAGGGCGAACCCAGAACGGCCCCCAGAAGCCGTGGTCTCAAGGGGGGGGATGTGGGCCGGATTCGGGGGAGTCAGGATCCTTGGATTCTTGGCTCCTACCAGCCCTGTACCTGCTGGTGCCTTGGAGCAGGTGACCCCCACCCCACCCCCCTTTAGAAAGCGGGCAATCATGAGGCACCCTCAGGCAGGGGAGTGAGATGGACAAACAGGCATTGACTACACTCTGGCCAGTGCCCGGCGGACTGAGGCAACATGGCACAGCCCTTAGCACAGGCCTCACATGCCTTCGGTCTATCGCAGGGAGCCGTGGGCGTGGTCACGGGTAAGTGCCGGGCACTGGGGGGCACCCAACGGACTGCAGGGCCTCAGCGGAGGGAAGGCTTCCCGGAGGAGGTGCCACCCCAGCTTAGGCCTTCGGGAGAAGTAGAGTTAGGCCCTACCCCCTGTCACCGCTTCTCCCCCGACCCCTGTGAGGAAGTGGCAGGGGAGGGGAGGGGAGGGTGCCAGGAGGAGGGAGTGGCGTGTACAAAGGCCCCACGCAGAGAGGGGCGAGCAGAAGGTGCGGCTTCAGCGAGAGGCCGAAGCCAGCCCAGGGCGGTCTTTGCTTCTCAGGCCAAGGAGCTGTGCTCTCTCCGGGGACAGCGGGGTCGCTGCAGGGGGCAAGCAGGGGTGCATGGTGCTTTAGAAAGCCCTCGCTGGTGTGGCTCCGTGGCTAGAGTGTCAGCCTGTGGACTGAAGGGTCCCAGCTTTGATTCCGGTCAGGGGCACATGCAGGCTCTTGCATCCCCAGTCGGGAGCATGCAGGAAGCAGCCGATCAATGGTTTTCTCTCATCATTGATGTTTCTATCTCTCTCTCCCCCTCTCCCTGCCCCTCTGAAATCAATAAAAATATTTTTTTTTAAAAATGGCCCTGACTGTGGGGAGGTGGGATGGGAGGTGGGCATGGAGGCGAGGAGGGCCGGTAGGAGGCTGTGCGGGAGAGGGGGCGGTGGTGGAGTTACAGAGGGGAAGGATCCGGGGATGGTAGCGAGCTGGAAAGAGACTGAGCCCCCGCCCCTGCTCCCGGGCTGGGCCCGGCTGTCGCCACCTCATCAGCGCGCCCTCCGCAGCCCTGTCACCAGCGGCCCCAGGAAACATCCCCTCCGAGAGGCAGAGGCAGGCCTGATGGACCTGTCACCGCGGTGCGTCCGCCGCCAGCCCCGCACCAGGTAATCTGCTTGCACCAGGAGCTCTGTCCTTCACTCCCGGCTCCTGGCTGCCGGCTCTCCGCTCCCTGCACGGGCTGCGCGGCTGCCTCTTCCCCGAACAGATGACCTTGGGCCAGGCGGCAGCAGCTTGGCCGGGATTCAAACAGCCGGGCCGACAGCCCGGCTCTCAGCCCCTCTCCCCCTCTCGTCCCAGGGAGTGGAGTTGCATCTGGGACAATTCCCAATCCAAGGGGACTCTCGGGGTGGTTTATAGGTGACCCCCGGGCCCTGATGGGTCTCCGGCTCCGGATCCCTCTCTGTCTCCCTCCCCAAGAAGTCGCCCGGCCGAGGGGGACACACACAGTTCAAGAGTCAGAGGTGCTGGGTTCACCTCCCGGTTTGGCTGCTTCCGAGGGGGGTGACTTTGGGGGGTCAGCTGCCCTCTAGTCATGATTACCCATTGCTCGCCATCACCACCCTGTTCGGCTCTCCCTCCTGCTGACCCTTCAGGGGCCGGGTGCGCCCACCTCTGCCGTGAAGTGACCTGTCCGCGGTCTGTCTGTGCCATTGGGTGAGCGGTTCCTGGATGGCCGGCGGGTGACATGTCCCCGTACCCTGCACCCCGCACAGCCCCCGCCCCGACACTGCGGCTCAGGAAGGGTAGGTGGGTGGCAGGGACGGAGGGGGACAGGGCTCCTTCTCTGTCTCTATGGCAGAGGAGCAAACGGACTGGGATCAGGCGGAAGGGGTCTGCCAGGGGGGTGCCCAGGGCTGGCGCCCCCAGAGTGCGGGGGCCTGACTGAGGCGGCTCCACAGGACCGGGCTCCCTCCTCGAAGGTGCCCGGAGGTGGTAGCTGGGGTGTCGGCTGGGAAGCGGGTGGCAGAGCTGCGGGTGGGAGTGGCCTCGCTGGCCAGGACCCGGCTTTGGCTCCTGTAGTCAGACTTCCAGGCGGTGATGGTGCTGATGGTGCCAGAGCCACGACCCCTCCCAGCACCCGCTGCCGCCTCCGCAGCTTTAATGAAAATCAGACAGAGATCCGAGGCTGCTTAGCATCTCCATACATTCGATATTGGATATTAGCAAGTCACCGCCCTAAACCCCTCCGGCTCCAGAGGTGAGAGGCACCATCACCGCCCACCGCACCCCCCTCCACAACCCCCGCCTCCGCCAGTCACTGTCACCCGCTGCTCCGGGAGCTGCTCCGTCTGTCAGAGGTGATGTGGGCTCCGCTCCTCCCCCCCGGCAGAGTGACGGTAGGTTATTTTTTAATATCGGGGATAGTTACCCTCCTCTTTCTGATAATGAGCCACAGCCTGATCCCTCCTGCTC
Organism: Lasiurus borealis; assembly: GCA_004026805.1. Taxonomy (NCBI): domain Eukaryota; kingdom Metazoa; phylum Chordata; class Mammalia; order Chiroptera; family Vespertilionidae; genus Lasiurus; species Lasiurus borealis. The sequence goes on from PVJN01021080.1 coordinate 28,556, forward strand.
GCTGAGGAAGGGCTGGGGGCTCAGATGCAGGAGGGCCTACTGTGTGCCGGGCACTCTGTTAATCCTCACCACCCCACAGAAAAGGCGGTGGTGCTCCCATTTTACAGGCCGGACCCTGAGGCTCGGAGAAGTACAGTGACTTCCCAGAGACACACAGCACACGGGGAGGGTTAGGCCTGAGATCTGAGCCACTTCTAACTCTGGAGCCCAAGGTCTTTGCTGCCTTTCAACGAATCTAGAGACCTCCCCCCAACCGCTGCCTCCCATCCTCCCAGCACCCCAGAGGGAGGGTCCTGCCCTGTCCCACGGTCAGGCGGAGAGGTCAGCCCCACTCTGGCTCAGCCGACAGCCAGGGCCCAGGCAGGGGCAGGCCGGACCTCCCTCCCCCAGCCCTGCGGAAGCCCAGGGGTGGCCTATCCTCGGGACCCTGAGCTCCTTCCCTCACCCCCACCCCAGAAGCCCAAGGGGCTGAGAAAGGGTCAGCACACCCCCGGCCTAACCCACAGATCGATGGCCCACTGTGGCCCCTGCTTGCTCCCTCGTCTCTGACCAACCTAGGACCCCAGACGGCCCACCAGCTGAGCGCTCACACTCTCCCTGCCCTCCCAGTGCCCGCGCGGCAGCTGGGGCCACAGGTCTGCTTTGGAATCCTGAGCAGGTCACTTCCGGAGCCGTGGCCTCTTGGACAAATCCTGTCCCTACACCTGACTCCCCTCACTTATGAAGTGCAGACAATAGCACTCGCTTCAGAGGCTGTTATTGGCGTTGGTAAGAATGGGGGATGTTCTGCCACATTACCCTAGGCGTGGAGGGCCTTCCCCCACACTGAGCAGCGCCCACAGAGGTGAGCCGGTTTGCCTGGAGTCACGCACACCCGAATCTAGCCCCTGTTCCAGGTCCGGGCCAGGCCTCCGGGGGAGCCCGGGCCCAAGGCCAGAGTCCTACGGAAGGAGGGCCCCCCACGTGCGTGCGGATGCTGAGGATTGGGGTGCCCAGCAAGATCAGAGGCCGGCCCTGCTCTCGGGAAGGGGTGACTCGGGTGTGGGTCAGGGAATCCAGGTGCAGACAGGGGCAAGGTGGTGGCTGGAGAGGTGGCGGGGGCCAGGCCTCCTGGACAGGGACTTGCAACAGGAAAAGGCCTGGATCTTCATCCGGAGGGAACGGGGGAAGGCTCTGGAAACCAGGGAAGGGGCGGGCACGGGCAGGAGCTGACCAGGACCCTTGCACTGACACAGCCGCCCCAGAGAGAGGAGATGGGACCCAGCAGGCTGGTGGCAGCGGCGAGGAGTAATGTCCCAGGTACACCGCTGGCGGAGAAGGAGGCGCGGAGACCAAGTCCAGTCCCCAGAGGGGGGTGGTGTCCAGTGAGGACCAAGCGTGGGACAGAGAAGCCTGGACAGGGGGTCTGGGGTGGCTGGTGTTTAGGGGACGGTGGAGGTGATTGTGGACGAGGAGCGACTGAGAGAGAAAGAAGTCCAGGAGGAGAGCTGACTCTTTCCAGAAGCTTGCCCAAAGGCGGGGAGAGCGGGAGGAGGCAGCAGGTGAGGGGAGAGGGGGATGGTTGTTTTGTTCAGGACACAGAACACTTGGACGTGAACAACGACGGGGCAGCCAGACCTCGGAGGCCGGGGCAGGTGGTCATGTTTTCCCTCCGCCCCGCGCCTCGCCGGCGGTTCCCGCCTGCGGAAGTGATTGATTATATGTAAACAGGAGGAAGCAATTAGCCTGGGCATGCCCGGCCATTAATAAGCCTCTTACGTATTTATACCCACACCCCACTCCCTCTCCAACCTGAGGACAGACACCCCGAGCCCAGCCGGGAGCGCGCCGAGGAGACCGCGGAGCAGCCGCAGGCTCTGAGCCTCCGTCACACTGTCCACTCCGGGGAGTCCCTCGCTTAGAAGCCAGGGGCTCCTGCTTCACCCACAGAGCAGATAAGCGCGCACCTTCTTTTTCCGCCGGAAAGAGAGAGGAGGCAGTGGGTACTGCCAGGCGGGAGCCCTGCCGTGGGGAGGAGGAGCATCTGGTAGCTTCGGGGTGAGGGGACCTGCAGGGACACGTGACAGCAGGGAAGCCCGGGGCCTTTAGGTGATGGGGGGAAGGGAGGAGTGGGTCCCCCACTTCTAAGGCACACCTGCCTCGTCCTGCCCCCACAGAGGTTGGGACGCAGGGCTGGGTGCTCTCCCACATCAGGATCCGGCAGTCCTTTGTTCACTCCAAGCCACCGAGAAGGAGCTGCATCGCATCCGATATTTTCTGCTTCAAGAGGACTTTCTGTCAAAAAGCAATTTAAATTGTAAATTTTGCTTTGCGTTGAGGTGCTTACCGTGTCTGAGACATTCCCTTACGTGGACGGGCCTTTGTCGCCGCCGCTTAATGATCTGCTGCCCGCCGGACGGAGCTCTGTGCAGCCAGGACGGTGCCCGCCATCCCCCATCCTGTCCCCCATCCCGTCCCCCTGCCCGGGGGCTCGAGGCGGAGCTGCTGGACGACGGAACTGACTCGTGAATTATCTTACATCCAGGCAGCATTATTGCTCCATGACTCCGTTTACTTTGATTTTACCTATTTCTTTTTACCTTCTCACCGCGGCCACTAGAAGGAAATCCAATTTCTCCGTGGCCACGCTGTCTTTCCATCGGCCAGGGCCGCCCGAGACACTCCCCCGCTGAACACCGTCCTTGTGGGCCGAGGCAGCCTCTCCTGTGCCACGTCCCGGGAAGCCGCTTTCTCACTGGGTCCTGGGGCTGCCTCCCCTCCATCCTGGGGAAGGGTCCTAGCTTAATTCCCGGGAACCCCAGACCGGGGCTGTGGAGAGTGGGAGCCCAGGCTCCGAGCCTGCGGCTGCTCTGAGGTCTCTATTTACATATAAGCAATCACTGTGCCCTTCATGCCCCTTATACCTCAGAAAACATGGCAGTGGCCCATTCCAGAAGGAAAATCAGTCCTTGAGCCACGTGGGCCTCATGGTGAGAACCTGGTTCTGGCTAAGATGGCCAATGGCTCTGTCCCCACACTGAGGGAGGAGAGGTTTCTGTGTAAACGTGAGGGCTGCCTGCCTCCTCCAATCCCCTCACAGAGTGAATCGAGCAGAGTGAGAGAGGTGGGGGGCAGGGTTTCCCTATAGGAGTCTGGGCTGCTGAGGGGGGCCTTGAGGCTGCCAGGGCAGGGTGAGGGTGGCTGAGGATGAGTGGACTTCACACTACCCACTGCTCCCACCTGCACCCTCACACTCACCATCCTTCCTGCCAAACTGGTGCCCTGCACAGCCCATGCCTCGTGGTACAGAACTGCCCAGCCCCTCCCCTCTTCCCCCCTCCCCATGAGTGCCTTCCAGCCCCCATCTCGGCCCGGGTCCCCAAGCATGTTTGCACCTGGGAACTCACTGAGCCACCTGGCACCGCTGTGAGGTGGTGGCGCATCCTCACTTTTAAAGTTCGGGAAGCGGAGGCTGCCAGCCCTCCATCCTGGAGGCACTTTGGGGGAAGGGTCTGTCTTATTAGCTGGGAAGGGAGGAAACCCTCCTGGGAGGGTCCTATGTCATTGGGGCTCACGGGATGTTCCCTACATCTCCCCTTCCCACTCCCAGTCACGGAAAGATGACAGTGGGGGGAGGGGCTGGATGATGGGGGCAGGACTGGCTCAGAAGCTGCCCTGTTTGGCCAAGCCCAGCTCTGCCCGGCCCACCCCGGCCTTGCCTGTTCCTGCAGCAAGGATCCAGGGTGTCGAGGTGCCAGTGGGAGAGGGGAGCGCTGTTCAGATTCAGCCCTCGGAGCGTGGAAGTCAAGGCCACTTAGTGGCCTGGCTAGCACACCTGTGCGGCCATCCAGCATCACACTGCGGGCTTCTTGGAAGGAAGCCTGCCCCTGCATCGCCCTGCCGTTTAGCCGAGGTCCCCAGGACAGCTCTGGGCACCAGGAGGACCACGCATGGCCCAGAAGGACCCTGCATGGACATGGCCCTCAGGGGGCTGGGATCCAGTCAGGGAGCGGTACAGCCAGCCCAGACCCCGCTCCAGCTTCCCACTCCGTCAGTCAGCCCTCGAGTCTCCATCTCTGTGCCTTTAAAATGGGGTGAAAGCCCTGTGTTGCGGGGACTCAGTGAGAGGAGGGATGGAGAGCCCAGCACTGAGGGGGAAGCTGGGCAAGCCTTGCCACACCACCCACGGGTTTGCCCACGCAACACTGTTCTTCCAATGTTTGCGTTCGCTGCCAACTGTAAATATTAGGAGACACCGCACCAAAAATTAGATAAAAAACGTCTCCTGAAAATGCAGAAGATCGGGCTCTCGTCCCCATGGCAGCGTTGTCTGGAGCTGGGAACACGCCCCTAGCAGGTGTCCTCCGGGGGCCAGCCTGTCTCCTGCAGGCCTGTGTGCTCGCCTCTCTGGGTCTCGTCCAGCCTGCTCCCTTTCCCCCGCCCCCCACTTCACAGCATCCCCAAACTGCCTCCACCCAGTGCCGGCCTGAATGCCCCCCTAACAGAGGGCATCCTACCTCTTTGAGACCGCTGACCTGAGCTCTGGGGAAAGGGCTCCTGCTTCGAGCTGTCTTCCCTTCTGTGACAAAGACGCAGGGCAGAGAGTGGGCGTGGAGGCCGGGGGCTCTGGGCTGAGCACTGCTCGGGCACTGAACCAGCGTGGGATCTGAGGCCAGCCATGGCCTCTTTGCACTTCAGTTTCCTCAGCTGCACCTGCCGCAGGGCCGTGCGAGGCTAAAGTGGAGCAAGTTTACAGAGCTCCCACCACAGCCTGGCGCCCGGCACACGCTCCCCCGAGAGCCTTTGTCATCCTTTCACCTCCAGCCACGGGTCCAGCCCCCCTCTCCCCCCGAGAGCGAGCGCAGGCGCTGGGGGTGCGTTCAGAGCTAAGAGTCTGTGCCCATGAGGAGGAAGAGGCAGCCTCAAAACGTGTCCCCAGGGGGCACCCCCATTGAGGGCCAGACCCTGGGAGCTGCAGACCTCTTACCCCGCTTCCAGGCAACTTAGCCCACCAGATGCTCATGGGATTTAGCGGGGGGGTTGGGCGGGGTTGGTTGACACCTGGAGGAATCCCCAAATCCCTGCCCTGCCCCTCCCCTCCACAGCTTACCCAGGATGAGAGGTCACTCCTGGGAAAGGAACTGGAGGCAGGGAAAGGAAAGGGAGGGGAAGCAGGGAATGTGAATCCCCACCATCCACGAGCAGCTGCCAGTGCCAGCCTCCTGGCCGTGTGCCTGGCGTGGGCGGTGCACTTTACCTGCGTCCTTGCATGTAAATCTCACAGCAGCCCCGGGACTCGCCTTCGATTGTCCTTGTTTTACAGACCTGGAGGCTGAGGCTCAGAGAGGTTAAGACACTTGCCCAGGGCTGCACGGTCAGGAGGCAATCACTTTCCCTGTCTGGTCCCGAGCTTGGGCTCCAGGCCCCTGCCCTCTAAACCTGGGGAGCCCCCCTTCCTGCCAGCGGGGAGAGTTTTCACCCAAAGGTGCTTTCTGGGGTGGCTTCCCTGTGGGTCTCTGAGCCTCCGGTAGTGAACGTGTGCGTCCCAGTGGCTCCCTGCGCGAGGGACCTGGTGCCGGGGAGAGAGTCTGAGCGGTGCGTGTCAGAGTGAGGAGTGAGCCGAGACCGGTGTGGCTCAGTGGATAGAGCATCGGCCTGCAGACTGAAGGGTCACAGGTTCGATTCCAGTTGGGGGCATGTACCTTGCTTGCAGGCACATCTCCAGTGTGGGGCATGCAAGAGGCAGCTGATCAATGTCTCTCTCTCATTGATGTTTCTAACTCTCTATTCCTCTCCCTTCCTCTCTGTAGAAAATCAATAAAATATATTAAAAAATAATAAAAAAGAGTGAGGAGGGAGCGTGCGCCGGGGACTTCTCCCCGCGGGTCTGCGCGCCCCGGTCCCGCGGGGGCGCCCTCTCCGAGTCCACGTGCGTGCGGAGCCGGGGCGCGGGGGGCGCGCCAGCCCGGGGCGCAGGCGGGCGCGGGCGGGGGCGCACGTGCGGCGGGGGTGTCGCGGGCCGCTGTCCGCCGCCGCCCGGCTGCGCCCGCCCCCTCGCCTCGGAGCTGATTGGCTTGGCGCCGTGACGGGCCGGCCCCGTCCGGGGCGGCGGCGGCGGCGGCGGCGGCGGGCGCGGGTGCCCGCGTGTGCGCTGCGAGCCCGTGTGCGCGGGGTGTGCGCCCGCCCGGCCGCTGCCGGGGAGCGGGGAGCGGGGAGCGCGCCGCCGCGGCCGAGCCAGGCTGAGCGGCGCCCCCCTCCCGGCCATGGCCTCCGCCCGGGGACGCCTGCCCCCCGCGCTCTGGGTCGTCACGGCCGCGGCGGCGGCTGCCACCTGCGTGTCCGCGGCGCGCGGCGAAGGTGAGCGGCGGCGGCGGCGGGGCGGGGCGGGGGCGGCCGAGGACGGGGGCGCGGCGCCCGCGCATCGGGGCTCAACTTCCTTCTGCTGGACCCTGAGCGCCCCCGGGGCCGGCCGCGGGACCCCGGGTTTGGGGACGGGGACCCTGGGCAGGTGGGGGGGACAGGGATTGCCTGCGGCGGGGACCCCGGGGCGGAGGAACGGAGGGATGGAGACGGGGACGGGACCCCGGGCTTGATTGGGGCTGAGCGGGGGAGGCAGCGGGGCGGGCGGGCAGGGCTGTGGGGTTGGGAGCGGGGGACAGAGATCGGAGGCTCAGACACGGGGGAACAGGGACAGGATGGGGGACAG
>PVJN01021081.1:0-35122 GCA_004026805.1 Lasiurus borealis
CCTTCATAGTTACATTTAAATAAGTATTTGACACTTTTGATTGATGCACAGACTTCAACATTTATATGACAGTTATATTTAAGGCACAAAAACAGGTTATAAGGGACAACCCAAGTGTTAACGACAACTTTATTTTCAATAGACATGGTGCTACCAGATCTTTCTTTGTATTTGGGATATCTATCAATATTTCCAATGATCATATTTTGAAATTCTTTTGGATATCCCTTTGAACATTTTCCATTTTTCATACATGGACTATTTTGATTTTGTATTCCACATGCCATGTAGCATATTTGATTTTACAATTTGGAAAAGTCAAGGACACTGGTTTTCATCTGGAATTTCTGTCTTAACTACACAGTCAATGTCATCTTCTGTTCATAATTTGGATTCACTATCTAATATCAATAATATGTGAGTGTGAGGCAGTCTATATTTCTGAAATTCAATGACATGAATTTTTGCTATTATTTTGCCAAATAAATGGAATTTATATATATCATTTAAAAGAACATTCAGCTTAATATTAAAAACTGGCTACCAAGTCAGGTCTGTTTTCAACTTTTTGCCAGCGTTGTAAATTGTTTTTGATATCTGCTCATTTGGGGTTGCATGCCATGATTATGAATAAATCAGTTTTGATCTATATACTTATAGTATTCTAGTATTGTCTCCATATATAAACTTTAAATATACAAATAATATATGAATAAAATATTTGTTTAAAATGTGATTATCATATATAAAACTAAAATTATTGTTTTTTGGTATAGAAATAAAACTAAAGTCCTCTCTGACCATCAATCCAACACTATTCAAAATGATATTTCCTCCCATTATGATTTCATTCTTAATAGTTTGGAACCACATTAAACTTTCAAAAATATCTGACTACATGAAAACAAAATTTACTCTCAGAAAGGATTGTGAAACATGCTATGATTAAAACAGAAGAATACATTATATCCCTTAACAGGAAATCTTGGTGGAAAGCAATCATTTAATTGTAAAGTGCTCTTAATATGGGGGAAAAAAGAGAATAATTCTTTTGCACACATTGGTATAACTAAACAAGACTTACTCATTGGGCTAAGAGACAAATCAAGCATGCAATTTCCTTTTCTCCATAAGTGGAGTTTTAAAGTGCTTTAATCATTAGTCCTACATTTATACTTTTTTTTCATGCTTAACCTATTACTGAAAATTTAACAATGAGTGAAGAAAGTAAGGAAAGAGAAGAGCATGTGAATAAAAATTGAGTGGTTTGGGAAGCAGAGCTTTATCTAAAAAGAACATTATTCAGAGGGTCTGTCGTTCCCTATATGGAAAGAATTGGCACGTACTTAGAGGAGCCTTGCCATGCTCTTTAGGAGGTGACTAAGATAGGGACAGCTCAGTGGCATGGGGTACACCTCCTGACAATGGCTTCTGAGGCACATGATCCAATCGCTGCACGCTGCAGTGCACTTTTATGCAGTTTTTTTCAGCCCACTGAAAATCAGCTGCTAACATCCCTGAGCATGACTGGGGAAGCACGTGAACCTAGAGAGGATGACAGGTACCCATAGAATAGGTAGCTCTCTGAGTGTAACTTCCTCCTGAGAATCAATGATGTTGAGGTGTGATGCAGGGTGGTCATAGCAAAGGTTTCTAACAGATGGATCAGCTGTTCAGATCTGAGGCAATGAAGATACCTGAGACACTACAGATCTTGACTCAGTCCATTTTATAAAGGACCAAAGGAATGTTATGGAGTATTTTTACATCATTGAAGTAAGGGAGGATTCTGAAACAACTGTGGGAGTGTTTGGGATTTCTCCAATATGAGTTATCATAATCCCATTTGCCTATGTCTACCAGTTTGCAGAGAGGCCATGTATCCATGACGACACAATATTACGCAGTAAGTCTCCACAGGTTAAGGTAAATAGATACAATTACTAAAAAAAATATTATACAGGCAAACATTTATCGAATACAATATGTTTGAAGTAATTTCTGTCTTTGAAGTTTGCCAGAATTATCTTCCTTATAATTGGCAAATATAAAACAAGGAAGTTTTTCCAGGCTTCTTTGCAGACATGGTTCAATTCAACAAATAGAAATTGTCAGCAGTTTCTTAAGTCCTTTTGTAAATTGTTTCTTTTTGTTTTGCTTTTCTTGGTTGTGAGCAAGAAGAAAAATGATATAAGCACTTTAGAAAAATTAGGAGAAACATGTCATCATTGTGTCAAAATTATTTGGTTGAAAAGGATGCATTATTTTTAATGTTTATTCATTACACGCTCTATAACAGCTCAAATGCCATGACTGGAGAATGCAAACTGTTGTTAATATGCATTGGAGCTCCACCTTTCCAACTGCATTGATTGTAATTAACTGACAGATTGACAGCCACTTATTGATGGATTGTGTGGTGAAGGTTCCTTTAATGTTACTATGTATAGTTTTGATGCATATTCACAGAATAAATAATTATCATATTTCAAACTAAGCATATCTAGTCTTACATTTTTTCTTATATCCATAAATATAACCCGTGTAGTAAAATAGCATTGCACAAATTAAGAATAACTACATGAGCAACAACCATTTGTTGTGCCATTTGCATCTCTAGCTGTTTTAAAGTAGTAAAATAAGTAAGTCATCTCTTCTAAGAATTAATAATACATAACACTAAATTTTGAATAGAAATGCATTTTTGTCATACACACAAAAAACAAATGTCTCTGCACTAAGATGGGCTCAGAAAGTACACACCTGCTCATTTGTCTAGTTCCTAAATTTGGGTAGGTAGATGGGGAGGAGCAAATGACAGTTGGAATTGCATGGGTGCTGAGGTCAGGCTGACATGAGATTAAATTTTTTCTACCACTTATTAGCAATGACCTTGGACATACTATTCAGTTAACTATTAACTTTTCTCCTTAGTAAAATGGGAATTAGAGTTTGTACCTCAAAGATTTAATTTCAATACTAAAGAATATGTAAATGAAAGACTTAGCACAATATCTGGCACATAGTAAATAGTGTATAATTTATAGCTATTGTTACTGAAACAAAATTAAAAAGAATAAAGCTCACTGTGACTACAGAGAAATTATGGATGGACACTATCAGCCTTTCTCCAAATTGAAACGGTATCAGTTAACAGTCAATGCAGAATTCCACTTTTAATTCCCTTTTTTCCACAACTATTTTAGTTTTGTCCAATTCTTACATCCTTTTTTATTCTGATTCCTGAGTTTTGCATTCCTTCAGCAAAGAGATCCTAAAGTGGTCAAGAAAAAGGATTACTACAAACACCCCATGCACAATTATCACGTTGTCTTCCTATGAAGAAGAAATTGACAACTGCTAATTTCTCCCTGTTCTAGAATAAACTTTTTCCCTCATATACCAAACCTTCGCATGGAAATAAAGTGACCCTGATTGGGTAGGAATGAATGCTAAAAAGTTTTTACCAAAGAGTATACTGGAGCATCTTCTTGTTACTCTAGAAATTTTGTTAATAGGGCTTAGGCAAATCATGGGATATTATAGATTCCTTGCTCCTTTTAATTAAAAAATACTCCAAAAAATCCATAATTTCGTAATCTACCTGCCCCTCATGAGGCTGTTTGTTCCAGACACCAACAAGGCTGGGCACTAGAACATCCAACAACACATACCAATGAATTGTGAGATTTGGTGTTCAAGGCCAGCACATGAGCAATCAAAGAATATATCATGCAGTTAATTATACAGGTCACTGGGAAATGGTGAAGAGGTAGCTAATCAGTACTCTCACCGAGATTACACTATAGACTATCAGTGCTCTACATTCCTGAGATTAGCACTGATGTATACTAAGTTTTCACTGATAGATTGCAAAATTCTTATATGTTGTCTATATTATTGGAAGATTTATTGTTTTATTTTTCTACTACTCTGGTCTTATCTTCATGAAGTCTAGATTCCTTGCCATGGAATTAAAGTTTTTAATTTGAAGATATGCCCTGATTCTTAAAGAGAGACTGAGAGAGAAAGAGAGATCCAGGACTATTGTATTTTCTATAAAGTGGTGTACAGATGAATTTGCTGCTGCTAAATCGATGATATATTTAGTATACTTCTACCCTACTTTTTGCGGACTTTAAAATCTTGGCATTACTGTAAAGTGATGGCTTTGTTCATTTCAAAGCACTAAGAAGAAGAAAAAAAAAATCTATCAACAAATATTTCACCTGAGTATTTTTCTTAGTGTTTTGAATTCCTGCTGTGCTGTATTCTCTCACATAAAGGCAAAGATGCAAGTCATCTCAGACAAGTTTGACAACAAATCATAAGGTCATGCAGCACTTTCCTCATAGCTTTTAAACAGCAGTATCAGTCAGAATTACATTTAAACTGTGGTTGACCTTCATGGTAGCTAAAACAACACAGTAGTAGACCTACCAATGTCCTTATGTAAGTTCCATGATTTCAAATCTGGAAGAACTGAAACAGATTATTCAGAGCATATGTGATTATTACTCCTGAAATTGTGTTGAATTTTTTTTTTTGTCTGCTGCAGTGGCATCTCCAAGAAAAGAAAGAATGACAATTGTTAAAAACTAAATCTCAGGACAGGCAACATGTTCATCACACATCAGAGGTAAATACATTTTGAAGTGTTTTGGAATACCTTTATGTAGTTGTCTAGCATTATCAACAAAGCTCAAAGCCTGGAAACTTGTGGCTACTTGTGGAGTGGTGTGGTGAACTCAAGAAGTCAGCTGTGAACATCCTTAGCATCCCATCACCCAGGAGCAAGCTGTCTTCTGGAGGAGAAAGGCCTCAGAGGAAAAATTCCACACTTCTTTGGCTTCACTCTCTGAATCTACAGGTAAGGCACAGATGTGTAATCTATCAAAATGAATCTTACCTAATAATAGAGAAACAAGTAAATTGACCATACCTCTGTTGTACCCACAGCCAATCAGAGTGAGTATGCAAATTAACCCAACAAAGATGGAGGTTAATGTGCATACATACCTGGGTCCCTGGAACCTCCTCCACACCCAGGTCACTCCCAGCAGGCCATTGGAGGGGCCGAACCTGCGACTAGAGGGGAAGGGCAGAGTGAGTAGGAGGGTCGCTTCCCAAGCCTAAAGCCTGGGATGTGGGAAGGGGCCCAGCCTGTGATGAAATGCAGGCCATTGGAAGTCAGTGCTAGGTTGTCCAGCTGCAGCCTGGTGACTCAACACTGACTGCTCAGGAGGCTGAGACCCAGAAAGTGAGTCAGAGTCTGATCTGCAGCTTCAGCAAAAACTGTTGATCAGTGTACTTACCTCTCTTTCTCTCTCTCTTTCTTTCTGATCTTTGCCAGCAGCCAGGCTTTTCTTTTTCTCCCAGATTCTGCAGAAGCTGCCTCTTTGATCAGGCCCAGAGCTAGGCCTGGAGAAGCTGATTGGCATAGGAACTAACCAATCAGAACCAAAGCTGGGTGCTGTCCAACCAGCCAATCAGAACCAATGGCTGCCTAGGAAGTAACCTTCTGACACATAGGAACTGACCAATGAGAACCAAAGTAGATACTGAAGAGAACAAAAGACTGCTCAGGAGGCAGAGATTTTGATGCTGACTGGCATAGGAACCAACCAATGAGAACCAAAGGTGGGTGCTGAGGGGAGCTAATGGCTGTCTAGGAGGCAGAGCTTTTGACACTTACTGGCATAAGGAACTGACCAATGAGAACCAAAGGTGGGTGCTATGGGGAGCCAATGGCTGCTTAGGAGGTGGAAATTTTGATGCTTCCTGGCATAGGAACCATTCCAATCAGAACCAAAGGTTATGGGGAACCAATGGCTGCCTAGGAGGGGAGCTTTTGACATTGATTGGCATTGAAATCGACCAATAAGAATCAAATCTGGGTGCTATGGGGAGCCAATGGCTATCTAGTAGGCAGAGCTTTTAACACTGACTGGCATAGGAACCAAACAATGAGAACCAAATCTGAATGCTGTGGGGAGCCAATGGCTGTCTAGGAGGTGAAGCTTTTAACGCTGGTATACATACCTGGGACCAATCAGAACCAAATTGGCCAGCAGAGGAGGGCAGTTGGGGGCAACATTAGGCCTGCAGAAGAGAGAAGTTAGGGTGATCAGGCAGGCAGGTAGGCAGGTGAGTAGTTAGGAGCCAGTGGTTCCACATTGTGTGAGGGATGTCTGACTGCTGGTTTAGGCCCCATCCTTGGCATCAGGCCTAAAATGGCAGTTGGACATCTCACAAGGGGTCCCCAATTAGAGAGGGTGCAGGCTGAGTTGAGGGAATCACTCCTCTGTTCACAAATTTTGTGCACCGAGCCTCTAGTGTAAATATAAAAGTGAAAGGATCTTAGATTCTATAACTTGTTACAACCCATAAAAAAGAATTCAACTCTCAACTGTTGTATCTCTATTTACTTTCAGAGAAGCTTTCCTGAGAATGATATTAATAACCTTCCCATCACTACTGCTTGCCCATATCTTAAAGCTGTGAAGTTAACATATGGAAGTTCTGGCTCTGCTACTCAATAAAGCCATTAGCTGAATTTGATGGTCAAGAATCTGGTTTGTCTTGAAGTGATAATCTTTCCTTAATTCATTCATAAATAACATAAAAATAGGCAATGTCATCTTCATAACAAGAATTCAAGAAAATAATAATTTGAAAGCCATTGTAATGGTGAAGAAACATAAGGAAAATATAAATATGATAATCATTACTTAAAATGCAGATGTTGTCCTCATTAGTTTAAAAACCAGGAAAACATCTTTATGAGTCAGCTGACATTTTTCACCTCATTGATTTTTACTGCTCATTAAGACATGATCAACTGTTCATTGGAGTTTCATTTCATTTAATTCTCCTTTTCTCCTCTTATTCAGCACTTCTCTAGATCAGTGCTTCATTTCAAACTAATGGCCACTGTAAAATATTAGCAGCAGTTAATATTCCTCTCTTCGCTCATTTCTTACCTTAATTCCTAAATTTTGCAGTTGGACTCTAATGTAGTAATAAGATATAGCTATCTGGTAGGATTATAAGAAGCCTTCCAACTCCCACCATCTGCTTACATGTACACACATGCGCGCACACACACACACACACACCTCTCCAACCCAAGATGCTACTCCCTAAGTTCCATCATTAATGGTCTTGGTCCATCTATGAAAATAAAAACCTTTCATGAAAGGGAACACAGGTAGGTCATATTTAACAACAGTATTTAAAGAGGTAGACCAGAGGACCCCAGACATGTAAGAGTAAGAATATGTGAGAGTTCAACAAGTTAGTGCAGGACACAGAGGAGGGAAACTAATACACACTAACACATAGGTCTCAATTTTGCTTACAGATGCATAAACACACAAACACATGAAGAAGTGCTCAAGTAAGATTTCAGCTCAATTCGCTATTGAAATCATTTAGGAACTTTGGGCCTAGCCCATGTCACAATCCTAAAATATTGCACTATCACATGTCATTTACATTCATATTTCTCCCACAGCACTACAGATGCCTTAAAGGAATAGACAGTGCCTTAGCACAAAATACAGAGTTGACAGCACACCAAAATTACTTAGTTTTATAAAAACAGAAATCAACAGTTCAATTCCTGGTCAGGGCATATGCCCAGTTTGCGGGCTCGATCCTCATTGTGGGGGTGCAGGAGGTAGCTGATCTATGATTCCCTCTCATCACTGATATTTCCATCTCTCTTTCCTTCTCTCTTCCTCTCTGAAATCAATAAAAATATATTTTAAAAAAACAGAAATCCAAGTGTTACTGCAGACCTATTAAGTTAATACTTATGTAATTATAGCCTGAATGGCTATATATCTAATAGCTCTAGGGATGCAGCATAAGTTGAGAATAATTATATTAGATAGATGTTGAGTGAAAGAAATAGCTCTGCTTATGTCCTTTTTACCTACCTCCACACTATGAAATGTAAACAGAGTTGTGGTATTGCACAACTCTAGAAGGCCCACTCACATAAACTACAATGTAGATGAAGCTCCCTGGAGTTAAGTGACCCATTGGCTTTGGAAGATATACAAAGGTCTTGGGCACAAAAAGTCAAGGGGAAAAAATGGCTGATGCCTTCATGTTTTCAGTCTGTGCAAGTTCAAAAACTTACAATGACAGGGCTTACTTATGGATCAAAAGAAAAACTTGCCATGAAAAATAAAGAGTGGAAAATCTTTCATCTCCAATTCTCCCTTCACAGTTGCCTCTGCTTTATGGAGTATCTGCAGCATAAGTCTAAGGCATTGCATCTTTTGCTACTAAGGGCATATATGTCCTAATTACCTATCTCATGGTTACTATTTCCATCTTGCGGGTTTATTGGGACCTCCCTTGAGAAAACTGCAGTCCAATTCCCTTCAAAACTCTGCTTCTTAATGACATGTCTCTTCCAAACATAACAAAACAAGTACTTTACCCAAAGCACTAAAGGCTTGGAAAATGGATTGCAGCTGTCATTTTGCTCGAGTAGACCAAAGGCCAACTTCCAAATGTAGTAATGTGTAGCAAGAACAGTAAAAGTGGCACTAACATTCATAAAACATGGGACATTGATGCTTGGAGACATTCTCTTCTATACCAAGATTTGTGTTCTATTACAAATACATCAAGGTGTGGGTGCACATTCCAAGGAGGAGGGGTCCTATGATTGTAGGACAGATTGCTTGGACTCATATATTATTGCTGGAGTCATGTCCTCATTTTCTCTCCAAATTCTCTATAGTAAGACTTTTCAAACATTAATGTGCTTACTAATTACATGGGGATCATGTCAACATTCATATTCTGATTCAACAGGTCTGAGGCTAGGCTCGAGGTTGCAATTCTAATAAGCTCCCAAGTGATACAGATGCTGACTCTGACCACACTGCACTTGTAAGTTCTGAAGGATTGCATGATGAGCACACAAAGAACTCTGGTAAATATTCTCAGGATCTCATAACCACATTGTGATATTTAAGTACAGAATGCCCTCACTCTATAAGGCCTTCTGAAGTTAATTTAGTTAATTTGGAAAATTGAGGAGCAAACAAACAAATAAAGACTTCCCAAACTATTATTCAGAAGGAAAAAATAACTTTGTCATTAACTTGCATGATTAAATAAATTCTCAGGGCAGAAATTAGGTAATAGCCTTAAATTATAATTGTGATATGTTCACATTCCAAGTATTCTCTCTGCTACTACCACTATCTTCAAATCCTTGCCGAAAGAGTAATTCAGAATTTTCATGTAAGAATTTCAAGACTTAACCCATGGTTACCAGAAATCTATTCTATAAGAAAATATCAAGTCCTTTTAGAAAGCCACTCTGCACACAGCAGGCTCTCCAAGAACCACTCGTGGAGCAAGTGAAATAAAACATAGCAGAAACCATGGCACACAACAATGATGCTTAGCAGAATCTGTGGACTACTCAGTTTGTTCTGATTGCCACTTTCAATTCTCCCTCCTCTTTGTTCCTGACTTGGCATTGTTGTCCTGATTCTGAATCCCCCCTTGTTAAATGACAACTTTAGAGGTTATTTCTTAAAGTTATATTGTTGATTATTGAAACTTGAATTTTGGATCAGAAAGGTGAAGTAGATGTGTGAAAAATTTTCTTCTATAGGTATATATTCTCCCTTTGTTGAGAGACACACTGAAGCCACAGTACTGATCGAAATTTAGATAGGGGGTGTGTTTTAGATCAAAATGTATCATGAATCAAAAAGTAATTTTGTCCTGGAAAATGAAACCCAGCCAGAAGTGTGTCCTATTGTATTAATATTACTTTCCTGCATTAGATGAAGTGAGTAAGCCAATAGTACAGATTCTGCTTCCTCAGCCATTGTCTTAGGATGGAATAAGCTTCACCAACAGAATAGCTTCATGGGAAAGGGGTTAGAGAAAGGTTTTTCTACTTTGGTGGACAAAAATGAAATGGGAAGTTCCTATACAATGTTAATACAAAGTCATATCCCTGGTTTGTTGCAGTATCCTTTGCCAGTCTGGTCAGTTGACCCCAAAACTCATCATTCTAGGAAAAAAACAGGATCATTTTCCCTACACCTTCTCAATTCTAATACCCAAATCCTATATCCCAGGAATGCCCCTTCAGTCCTAGAAAAAAAGGATAATTGTTCATTCTAGCACTGTATCTTAATTCTAATCCTCTGGCCTTACCTATGATGTTAAACTCCTGTGCTGCTAAGCTATGGTCCATAAGGTGCATTTCCCATAATCCTCATCTACCCCAGGAGTAAATATAGCTAAATTCATGGGAATATCCCTCTCCAGTGAAAGAACTAGATACACGAGGGCAGCTCATGACATAGGCTGCTCCAATTTTTTCCTTTTTTATATGCCTCATATAAAAAGACTTCTTATGCCCTGAGAGCAGTAAGTACAATCAAACTATGAGGTGAGATATTGATAATTGAAAGTTACAAATTATTAAAATTAGTCTATGCTCAACATGATTTACTTCATCATCCTGACTTGTTCTTCCTTCTTATCCTGCCTTAAACATTTCTGTAACCAGTTTCAGCATGTCTGTGATCCTATCAATTTCTATATGGCTATAGTCCACCTTATCTACACCAAACTCCTAGCTCAGTGGTCGGCAAACTCATTAGTCAACAGAGCGGCAAACCACTGTCCTAGCTCATCTCCAACTCTCCCTGACCTTCAGTCTCATCTACAGGGACTGGAGATGTTAGAATCTATCACGCCCAAAAGGACTACTGAATTCTAATAGAAGTAACTTATCCTCTGAAGAAATGAGGCTACACCTGAGAAAATGTTTCAAATTGGAATTAGAGAATTAATTGAATTATAAAATATGTTACAAAGGATTACACGTTAAAATGGGGAGGAAGAACACTGCAAAAGTTCTAGGTTTTATTATGTGCTTATGATTTCTCACTAGATTCACGTTCTCATGTTTCTCATGTTCTTCTTTCAGACACTCAACTATGTTTATTGAGCCCCATACTGGACTAAGAGTGTGTCCTCTGTTTATGGTGGTGTGGTGGGGGTACAGTTAGAAAAATATACCAGGAAGTATTTTACTATAAAAAATTAATGAGGTGTCTTAGAGATAAAGAAGAGCTGTAACATTTTCATACTTACAAAACTCCTAAGAGACAATCTAGAATACTCCTTTACAGAGAATTATGAGTATCAAACAAAAAGCCTTAAACCATATCTTTCATATTATCCCTAAACACAGACATAGTCTTTGGGAGTCCCCTTCCATATTCCTTACGCTTAGGCTTGGTCACAAGAAACCCTGAATCTCTCTGATCTAACCCATGCAGGAAATATCTGGTTTTAATATAAATCTGAGCATCCAATTTCACTTGAGAAACTTTGATCCCAATTTCCGTAAGTTCCCACACTATAAAATGATAGAGTACATAATTCATAATCCTAATCAAGTATACTCCTCTTTGGAAAAATGCTTAGTTGTGAAAAATTTCTGACTTGTGCTGCCCTTTTATAGATGACCATGTTGATATTAAGAACTTGTTAAACACCAGTGGTTAGCTTATTTTTCTTCTGAAAGTGAATGTTTTTCCTGAACTTCCTGTATGCACCTACAATTCTGCACTCCTACCCAAAATCTTTTCCTATAGGAAACAGACAGTTATGCTAGGTTGAGCCCTAACAAATGGCTTTGTGGTGCTTTGAACCAGGTTGGATGAGGGATCAAATTTTATTCCAATGCACCAAGTCTTCTGTACATCTGCCCTATAATTTAGCCCAATTCTGTTAGAACATTTCCTTTTCACTCTTTGTTACCATGTTCCATTCAGAGAGTCATACATTGAAAATAATTCACTTTCTGCAAAATAACTCTGAACCTCATAGTTTTGGACCAGCAGCATGCTGTTTTCCATTTCAGTGATTCCTGCTCATTTGCTGCTCTGATCACTGGATCAGTCTCAGTAGCACAAGATGCCGTTAAGCCATGCTCAGGTGGCTCTAACTTTACATCAAGCCAAAGGAACTCAAAATTCCAGTTATGCCAATGGCACCAAAGCACCTTAGCTTCTTTTTTTTTAATTTAAATTCTTTATTATTACAAATGTCTCCTTTTTTCCCCAATGACCTCTCCCTGGCCATTCCTCCCAGTACATGCCCTCACCCCCTTACTCTCTGCCCCTACTTTCTGTGTCCAGGGGTTATGCTTATATACATGCATATAAGTCCATTGGTTGATTTCTTACCCCACCCTCCGCCTTCCCTCTGAGGTTTGACAATCTGTTCAATGCTTCTATGTCTCTGGATCTATTTTTTGCTCATCTGTTTATGTTGTTCATTATATTCCACACATAAATGAGATCATGTGATATTTATCTTTCTCCAACTGGCTTATTTTGCTTAGTATAATGCTCTCCAGGTCCATCCATGCAGTTGCAAATGGTAAGAGCAGCATAGTATTCCATTGTACAGGTGGACCATAATACACACTTTTCAAAAGAGGACATGCATAAGGCCAAGAGACAAATAAAAACACTAGAGGCCTGATGCACTAAGGTTCATGCAATAATGAGCTTTCCTTCCCCTGGCTGTTGGCACCACCTTCACTCTGGCCCAGAGCTGCCTTTCTGCCTTCCCGGCCTGGAGCCACTTTTCTGCCTTCCCACACTACCCAGAGGCCCAGAGTTCCTGGGGCCACTCAGCACTTGCACATGCAAATTATGCCAGCTTTGTTGGGTTAATTTGCATACCCACTCCTGATTGGCTGGTGGGCATCACGAAGGTATGGTCAATTTGCATGTTTCTCTTTTATTTGTGTAGATGCTCAAAGTCACTAATCATCTGAGAGATGCAAATCAAAACAACAATGAGTTTCCATCTCACACATGTTAGAATGGTTATCATCAACAAGTCAACAAATGGCAAGTGCTGGCGAAGATGTAGAGAAAAAGGAACACCAGTGCACTGCTTGCTGGTGGAACTGCAGACTGGTGCAGCCACTGTGGAAAACAGTATGGAGTTTCCTCAAAAAAAATTAAAAATGGATCTCTCATTGTATCCAGTAATCCCACTTCTAGGAATATATATCCCAAGAAATCAGAAACACCAATCAGAAACATATGCACCCCTATGTTCATAGCAGCCCAATTTATAATACTAAGATTTGGGAACAGCCTAAGTGCCCATCAGCAGATGAGTGGATTAAAATACTGTGATACATTTACACCCTAGCTTCTAAAGGGGGAGATTCCAACTAATACAATTCATTTCTCATTTTGAAATGAGGAGAAAATCCTTTCAATGGATACCAGTCTGATGCAGCAAAGAAAATCTAATTCTTTAGCAGTATCACAAGACTACTGGAGGTTGAAGAAATTCTTATTATCATTTTCATCAACTGACATCCTACAGAGGTCCCTTAAAGCTGTCCTTGTTGAGGGGCTCTATAATAAGTAAAGCAAATCTATTGCAAGGTCCTTCTGGCACTTAAATGAACACACTGCTCTCAGTACTTGAGATGAATCTGTCTCATACCAAATTTTATGCTATTGTAAGGCTACTGTGTGGTTAATGATGTTTATCTGTCATTGACCAATTAGGAAGGAAATAACATACTGCAAGGAAAAGGACTTCTACTTGGTTCCTTAAGTGTTTATGATATATAAAAATAGGCATGAAGAAAACAAATTATCAAAACACAGCCCTATTTTAACCTTCTCTTTTAGTTTTGTAGAAATTTTCCTTGACTCTATGCTGCATTTTTCAATATGTTTAAGAGAATTCAACAATTGATTAAATATACTTACAAATTACATTAAACCTGAATATACCTGATTTAGCAGTATATCTGCACATATGTTGTAGAACTAATATGGATTTTAGCACTGTACCCAAGAATGAACAGCAGTGACATACTGTCTTTTTACTCTAAAAATGTTAAGTATGTTATAAAGGGTACAACTTGTTCCAATGTGCTTAAAGCAAGTATAAGAGTAGCAAAGCCTTTGTATGCTAAATTGAAATATTCTAATTTAAAAATTAGGATATGATAGTCTCACATTTATATTTTTAAACAAAAATCATATACATATTCATTTTAATACATAAATCTTGAAATTGGTTGAGAAGGCATTGTGTCTTTTCAGAAGAGCAGTACAGCATCATAGTCAGAAACTTGAAGATGGGAGTTCAATATAAAACGGTTAGAATTCTAGGCTGGCAACTTAGTAACTTTGTGAACTGAGACGTTATTTAAACTCTTTGGGCCCCATTTTCCTCATCTTTAATGATAACAATAATACCTGCCCCATTGATGTTATGAGTACTGAATAAGAGGATGTACATAAACCGCTTAGCATAACGGCCGGCACATATGTTATGTGCTTAATAAAAACATATAATTTGTAAAGTTCACTATATTTTATATTTAGTAAAATTTCAAATGTGTTGCTGACATCAAAATATATATATTTTAGTGATATTGATAGACATTTATTGAAAACCTGCTGTATTCCAAGTGCTATTTTAATTATGGGAAATATGAAAAATACCTTGCTCCCAAAGAAGTTATTATCTATGTAAAGAGCTGCTTGAATTATAATAAACATATTCCTACTAAATAATTATGAGAAATATGGATTTCTGAGGATACAAAATTAATAAAGAGAAGTAACTTCATTTCCTATCTATAATAATAAAAGTATAATATGCTAATTAAACTGGATAGCCCAACAACCTTCCAGATGTCCTTCTGGACAAAGCTGGGGCTGCAAGGGGTGAGACAGCCACTGCAGCTACAAGGGCCAAGGCAGAGACATCCATTGCAGCTGTGAGGGCTGAGCCTCTTGCACGAATTTCATGCATCAGGCCTCTAGTATGCTAATAACTAATAATCAGGAGGAAAGTGAAGAGACATATCATTCACAATAGCATTAAAAAAATAAAATACCTATGAATAAACTTAACCAAAGAGGTAAAATACCTGTACTCTGAAACTATAAGACATTGAAGAAAGAAAACATAAATAAGGATATATATTATGTTCATGGATTGAAAGGATTAATACTATAAAAATAACCATATTATCCAAAACAACATACAAAGTCAATTCTTAACAAAATTCCAATGTTATTCTTCTCAGAAGTAAAACAAATAATCCTAATATCTATATTGAACCACATAGACCCCAAATAGCCACTGCAGCATTAAGAAAGAAGGATAAAGTTGGAGGTATCATGCTCTCTGATATCAAACTACATTCCAAACCTTATAATAATGAAAGCAGTATGATACTGGCATTAAAAGAGACACAGATCAATGAAATAGAATTGAGAGCCCAGAAATAAACCCTCACTTATCTGGTCAACCAGTCTTACATAAGTGGTAAAAATATATACTGGAGTAACTACAGTCTCTTCAGCAAGTAGAATGGTGGGAAATCTGGACAGATACATGCAAAAAAAAAAAGAAAGAAAGTGGACCACTCCCTTATACCATATTTTCAAAAATAAACTCAAATGGGTTAAAGATATAAGTGTAACACCTTAAACCATAAAACTCCTATCAGAAAGCATAGGAAGTAATATCTTTTTAGATACGTCCCTTCAAGCAAGAAAACAAAAGCTTCTGCACAGCAAAGAAAAAAAGGCAACCTATTATAACATAGAATATGTTTGCAAATGATATATCCGATAAGGGGTTGATATCAAAAAAACCTCTAAAAAACTCATAAAACTAAAAACAAAAAATAAACAATCTAACAAAAAATGGGCAGAGAAGCCGCAGCAGTGTGTGGCTCAGCAGTTGAGTGGTGATCCAGAAACCAAGAAGCCACTAGTTTGATCCCCAGTCAGGGCACATGCTGGGTTGTAGGCTCAATCCCAGTGAGGTACCATGCAGGAAGCATCTAATCAATGACGTTCATCTCTCCGATCAATGATGTTCCTTTCTCATCAATGTTTATATCTCTCTATCCCTCTCCTTTCCTGACTCTCTAAGAATCAGTAAAAACATTTTTAAAATGGGCAGAGAAAATAAAAATATATTTCTCTGAAGAAGACATACAGATATTAAAAGATGTTCAACACCACTCATTATCAGGAAAATGAAAATCAAAACCACAATGAGATACCACCTCCCACCCATCATGATGGCTACTATCAAAAAGTCAATAAAGAATATGTGTTGGTGAGAATGTGGAGAAAAGGGAAAGAAACCTTGTGCACTGTTGGTAGGACTAAAAACTGGTATAGCCTTTAATATGGAGATTCCTCAAAAAACTAAAAAGAGATTCACGATAGGACCCAGCAATTCCATTTCTGGGTATTTTATCCAAACAAAACAAAAACACTAATGTGTAAAGCTATATGGAGTCCTATGTTCATTGTACCACTATTTAAAATATATCTAAGACATAGAAGCAACCTAGGTGTTCATAGATAGATGAATAGATGAAGAAGGTGTGGTATGTGTATATCATACATGAAATATTACACAACAACCCTGTTCAGGTAGCTCAGTTGGTTAGAGCATCTTCCAGATATTCTAAGATTGCAGGTTTGATCTTCATCAGGGCACATACAAGAAATATGTAAGTAAGTAGAATAACAAATCAATGTTTCTTTCTCTCCTTTCTTCTCTTTTTAGAATAAATAAGTAAGTAAATAAGTAAGTAAATAAATAAATAATTTTTTAAAAGAAACATTACACAGAAATAAAAAAGAATGAAAAAATCTTGCCATTTGCAAAAACATGAATGTATTATGTTAAGTGAAATAAGTCAGGCAGAGGAAGACAAATATATATGGTTTCACTTATATGTGCAATCTTTAAAAAATATAACAAACCAACAAAACAAAAACAGATTCAGAAACAGAGACCAAAGGAATGGTTACCAGAAGGGAGTGGGATAGGAGAAGGGGTGAAAATGGGAAGGTGAATATAGTCATTAATATTGTGATAAGTTTACACAATGACAAATGATTACTAGAATTAGTGAGGTGACCACATTGTAAGGACTGAAAATATTGAAATACTGTATTATATACCTGAAATTAATATAACCAATATCAGATTGTGTACCAACTATAGTTAAATTCTTAAAAATACTGAAAAGAAAAGAAATAAAAAAAAATAAGAATGTCTGGCTTTTCTTCTTGCAACTTCCCACTTAAATACTAATTCACAGACAGAGAAATGAAGAGTTTCAGAAGCTAAGAATATTGACCAGAAATCTATCTAACATTAGCTAAATCTATGATGCTATGAGTCAGAAAGCAGAACCTTGGAAGAATGAAGAAGGTAGAGAGACAGATTCTACCCAACAACCCACAAAGGGTAGCTCTTCTACTTTGTAAAATCTAGGGAAATACTGCATTCTCACACAGAGTGTTCTAGATTGGCTAATGCCATTTCTATGATTCTCATCATCTACCCCACACTTTTTTCTTGGTATGTGTACTGTTTTTCTTAACTTTTTATTTTGAAATAGTTTTAGAACTACAGAAGAGTTACATAGTACAAAGAATCCTATATAATAAAGAAGTAATATTCAAACTGACCATCACTCCAATGCACAAGATGGCTGGCCCCATGTGGTCAAAGATGGCTACCCACATGTGGACACAAGATGGCTGCCACAAGATGGCCAGCAGGAGAGGGCAGTTGTGGGTAATCAGGCCTGCAAAGGAGGGCAGTTAGGGGCAACCAGGCTGGCAAGGGAGGTAAGTTAGGAGTGACTGGGCCAGCAGAAAGGGCAGTTTAGGGCAACAGGGGAGGACAGTTAGGGGTGACCAGGCTGCCAGTGGAGGGCAGTTAGGAGTAACCAAGCTGGCAGGGGAACAGTTAGGGAGTGATCAGGCTGGTATGCAGAGCAGTTAGGGCCAATCAGCAGTTAGGCAGGCTGGTGAGTGATTGGGAGCCAGCAGTCCTGGATTGTGAGAAGGATGTCTGACTGCCCAGTGGGATTAGGCCTAAATTGGGAGTTACACGTCCCTTTAGGGATCCCAGATTGGAGAGGGTACAGGCTAGGCTGATGGACACACTCACCCAACCTGTGCACGAATTTCATGCACTGGGTCTCTAGTTCCACATATTCTACAACCAGTTCCCTTTAAGTTAATATCTTACACTAGAGGCTCAGTGCATGAAAACTCATGCACTGGAAAGGAGGATCCCTCAGCCCAGCCTGCCCCTTCACAAAGTCTGGGAGCCCACAAGTGCAGGAGGTGACCTGGCAATCAGGGGAAGGTGACGTCTTTATCACACCTCTGCTGCTGCCACTGCCAGCAGCACGAGCTTGGCCGGCCCTGGATACCTGAGCCATGGGTGGCTCTGGCCAGCTACCATCTAAGGCTTGCCTGTACCTAAGGCCTGCCCAGGGTGTGTGGGGGCTGAGGGAACCAGAGGCAGGTGCCCCAGTGAGGCTGAGGGGACTGGGCACCATCATCTTGTGCTGTGGGAGCTACCATCTTTTAGGGTGGGGTAGTCAATTAGCATATTCCCTCCTTATTGGCTCTGGGCACCCCCATCTTTGTGACAGCATGAGGGTCAATTAGCATATTCCCTTCTTTATTAGATAGGATAATATAAATTTTAAAACTAAGAAATTAGCATTGTTACAATATCATTACTACAGATTTTACTCAGTTTTTACCATTTTTTTTACTAATGTCCTTTTTCTGCTTAAGAATCTAATTGACAATACAGTGGTACCTCGAGATACGAGTTTAATTAGTTCCGTAACCTTGAGGCATGGGAAACTACGAGATACTCAAGTCGTGGTAAACTTGTGGGTCATGTGCAGCCGGCCGATCCGAGAGATTACTCCTATCTCAAATGTTGCTCACATTTCAAAGCAAAAATCGCTCGCTTGATGACTCGTATCTCAAAAATCTCATATGTTATGGCACTCGTATCTCAAGGTACTACTGTACATTAATTTTATTAAATTCAATAACTGAGATTTCAATTCATAGAACTACAGAAGAGTTAATTTTACTTAGTTACCATGTCTCCTAGTTTCCTTTAACCTATAGCAATTTCTCTGCCTTTCATTACCTTAATACTTGAAGAGTAGTAGTCAGTTTATAATATGTTCCTCAGTTTGGATTTATCCAATATTTTCTCATATTTAGACTGCAGTTATGCATTATTGGAAATGACACCACAGAGATGGCATGCCCTCCTTAATGCTTCATATTCAGGACTATGTAATGTTGATATATTAATTGGTAATGTTAATCTTGTTCACTTGGTTAAGGTGATATCATTCAGGTATCTCCACTGTAAAGTTTTATTTTCCTTTCTAGATTTAATGAAGTCTTCTTATTTTTTATTTCTCATACTAGAAATTATCTCTATATCAGCTGTACTTCCAGGAGAATTTTATATTAAGACTCAGCCAAGACTCAACCCTCATGCCATCACAAAGATGGGGACACCCATAGCCAATAAGGAGGTCGCCCATAATCAAAGGGGTTCATGTAAGGTTTCTCACAATGAAAGTACTGTCTGAACTATTTTAGCTGCAAATTACATAAGCCCAGATCAAACTAGCTTAAGTGAAAAAGGAAATTTATTGGCTCACATAACTGTGAAGCCAGTAGTGGATTTGTTCAGGAATTGTCAAATCTCAAATAATATCATTAAGGCTTTCTCTTTCTCCTCTCAACTCAGCTTTCTCTCTTCACATTCATTTCATCTTGCAGTCTGTCTCCACCTGGGTGGAATATGATCAAGAGCTCCAGATTCACACCAACCAACCTATGGATAAAGGTATTTCTGTTTCTGGATATCCATATATTAGTTCAGTAAATGATTCTGTTTGGCTATTCTATTTGTTCTTTGTAATCTTTATGGCCTATGGAATACTATAATCTGTAGATGGTTTTTATTTGTGCTTCTTTGGGGTTCTTTTTCTCTTCTGCAATAAATATACATTATTCTTAAGATATTTTTTTATTAAATGGTATTAAATAAGATAAATATATTTTAAATGAAAAAAAGAATGTTCATTATAAAAGCTCACCAATGCTTTGCACTTCTTATTTTAGTGGGTCTATGAGAATCTCATAAATAGTTTGATGGTCTTTGAGGAACTAAGAGATTCTATTAGGAGTCCCTATTGCTATGTTCTTTTGCTGGGAACTATCAATACAGTAATGCCATCCCTGAGAGGTGATAGTGAATGTCAGCACTTTTAACAGCATGGAGCCTGAGATCTAAGATCTTCACTGCTTAATCCTGTGAGAACTCCATCCATCTACTCCATCCCAGTGTGATTTACTCTCAAGAAAGAAAGGGGGATCTTTTCTATAAAATTGACTTGGGGTCCTTTTTATTTTTGCCTACCCGCTTTTCCTGTGGCTTATTTTGACACCATGTATGTTTTTCATGGGTGTCTTGCTGTATTACAAATGGAAATTAATTTTCTAGAGTGAAAATTTTCTAGATGTAATTTACTTACCAGATATTTTTTCTTACATGATATTATCCTACTCTTTTCCCCCCGCCTTTTTTTTTGATTAATGGAAAATTTCATAAAAAATTTTAATGCAATCTTGATAACTTTAAATTTTAATTTTTTGCACACAAATATGCCTGTATTATGTTCATTGCATATTAAGCAATTTTACCATGAGATGAGTTATCAATAGAAATTTTAATTTAATACTTTAGAAACAGCTTTTTGCCCAGTACATTGAAATTTTATTAACTCTTGGTCAAGAATATGTTTATATACTTTCAGAAAACAACTCCAAGACCAAGTGGACTCCTATAACAGAGAGGAACTGACAGGTGTGAGCCATCCTCGAAGACAAGAGGAGAAACAGTCCAGAGATGGAAGATGCTAACGATGCCTTGCCATGCTGGCAGTCAGCAGCAGTGCAACATTACAGGATGCATAGGACCAAATCAGAGAGGGTAGGATTGACATTGCCACCATTTGTCTGATACCATTGACGACATGTACACATAAGGAACTGTTTGACATTGAAACTGGGACTCAAACATTTTTCTTTTGCTCTTGTGGATTTATTTCTAGCCTACAGAGGCAAAATATTTTTAAAGACAAGAATCAGGGGGTAGGGAGGAAGCAGATGCAGAGGCAAAGTAGCAATGAACAGACTGTCGAGCTACAGTGGGAAGGCAGGGGAGGTTATAGGGGGAGGGATCAACTGAAGGAGTTGTATGCATGTGTATAGGCATAGCCAGTGGATACATGGTAATGGGGAGAGGGCGGAGGGCAGAGGGCGGGGAGAAGAGATGGGTGAAGGCAGGTACTGGGGGGTGGGGAGGGCAATAGGGAAAAAATAAATAAATAAATAAATAAATTTTAAAAAATAAAAATAAATTTAAAAAAAGAAAGAATGGGGGGAAAGCTTCCACTGTCTACTTAACATTCAGTTATAGGTAGAGATAACTGATTTTTTTTTTAATAAAAAAAAAAGAGTAACAGTTATCCAGCAGAAAATTTAATAAGAAACTTGAGGAGCCTGAAAATCTAGGTAGAAGCTTGGATGAGCACAAATGTTCTTAAGACTATTACCTAGTCTAGAAGAAAATAGCTACTTAAATTAGACAAACTAAAATTACCCTAAAGGCACAACACTTTGGAAGTTTCTAGAAGATTGTACTTTACATACAACTAACCTAATAATAATTCACTGGGAACTCTCCCAATAGAATGATATATTGCAGCCACAGCAAAGTCAAGAAGGTAGTAGGGAAGTTTTTAACAAACATCACCAATGCTCAGGGAAGATTATACATTTGCCTATATATCCTGTGCCCTTATTTGGTCAAGAACCGGATGGTAACAATGTGAGACCTAGATATTTCAGTCTAAAGTAAAAAATGCTAGACTTTTCCTAAAGTCAGCCAAAGTCCCCAAAGCATCTGGCAAATTTGAATAATGCATAGTCAGAGAAGACTTTCAAAACATAAATAGCATTGACTGTTAGAACTTTACTCTTCATTTGCCTCCCAAACTTAATCCTACATTAAAATAAATCAAATCTAATATAATCCCATGTGTTAAACTTTTTGAAAATATACAAGTTGACTCCATAATATCATGTGTATAACTTTATTCATTGCTGGTAGTAGTTTTGTATAATCAAAACTAACTATAATGTAGGCTTTATTTCATACTTTATCCTAAATACACACATGAAGATGTTTTTGGATCTATATAAACTAGTACACTTGATCTCAGAAGCCAAACATGTCTGCATTACCGTTCATTCAAATTCCCCTGGCTAATTCCATAATTACCTTCATTAAACATAATTAACTATTACTTAAAATAACTTTAATTAAGTTACCATAATTAGCTGAAAGGGCACTGTGATTTTAAGGGTTTCATAATAAATCTTTTGTTCCTATATCTATCTGCTTAGATGCAGCAGACTCACATTACTTTATTCCTCAATACTTGTTTTCAGTGAAAGAGATGGGACTAAGTTAATCATCATAAACGCACAATGAATTAACTTCCTTTTTGTTACTCTAATTATCTACATGTTAAATTGCTAGTGATTTCTGGAATGTTGAGTTTATTGACTTTTATGAACTTACATAAACCTTATAGAGTAAATAAAACTGCAAATGCAGAGGACAAATTAAAGTACAAAACTTTCCTTACACACACATTTAATAATGATGATTATGAGGTTTTCTCTGGTACACATACCTTAAGTAAGAGTAGAGAAAAAATGTCATATAAACAAGTGTATTCTTCTCATTCCCGGGTAACTGAGTGAGTAACACATGGGGCTTCTTCCTGGCTCTTCCTTTGACTAAGTCAAATAAGATCTTTTAGGTTTACTTTAATTTTCTTTTCTATAAAATAAGGATAATTCTACTTTGAAGATATATTTTGTGGACAATGAGGTAAGATTTGGCAAGCATCTGGGACTCAGTAGGTACTAATGAGATGGTGGTACCTTTCTTTCTGTCTACAGTGGTACCTCGAGATACGAGTTTAATTCGTTTCGTAACCTTGAGGCGTGAGAAACTATGAGATGCTAGAGTCGCGGTAAACTGGTGGGTCATGTGCAGCCGGCTGATCTGCGCAATTACTCGTATCTCAACTGTTGCTCGTATTTCAAAGCAAAAACGGCTCGCTCGACGGCTTGTATCTCAAAAATCTTGTATGTTAGGGCATTCGTATCTCGAGGTACAACTGTACTTCATTCTCTTCTCTCAGATATCAATTCATGACTCTGAATGGCTTCCAAATAAGTGGAGGAAAATTAGATGTGACTAAAGAACCTCCAATAAACAGAAACACAGAAAACTATTTTTTGAAAAACGTCAATCATCTCAACTACACCTTTTTTGCCCAGACCACTTGGTCCTCTTCTGTGATTTTTATTGCATAATTCTTTCTATCTATAGTTCCCTCTTCCCTTCAGTTTTCTCTAGTAAATTCTTTCTCATTAAGATTTGCATAAAGTGTTACCTCTTCCCTAAAGCTTCTTTTCCTGAAATAATCCTCAATACCTGTACCACCCCACAAGAAGAAGGTTATATTGGATGTCTTTCTGCTTAGCTTCCATAATGGAGATATGAAGAGATTCTACATATATCTGCATATGG
This sequence comes from Lasiurus borealis, assembly GCA_004026805.1. Lineage (NCBI taxonomy): Eukaryota > Metazoa > Chordata > Mammalia > Chiroptera > Vespertilionidae > Lasiurus > Lasiurus borealis. Next base: position 23,608 of record PVJN01021081.1, read on the forward strand.
TGGCTCTGCCTTACTAAATTATCACTGTTTATTTATGTGTCTGTTTCCCCCAACTAAATGAACTTCTTTAAGTTAGAAGCTAGGTAATTTTCATTGTTGTATCCACATATCAAAAATAGAGGAAGCATTCAATAAACATTTGTTAAATGAATGAATACATAAATGAGTGAGTGAATGAAAGACAATAGAGTTGTTAAGAGCACTTAGTTCTGAGTAACAGATATGTGTGTCTGTCCCAGCTTCACTACTTGTGAGACCTTGAACAAATAAACTTTCCAAGTCTCAATTTCTTCAAAAATAGGAACAATACTATCTACTTTATAAGATTGTTGGCAGAATTACAGGTGATAATGCATTTAAAGTATACAAAGTGCTTGGAACATTTAATAAATGATAATAGAAGTATGTACACTATATGCATAATTTCATGTTCTAACAATAGATTAACAGCTAAAGATATTATTTTGGGCAATCATACCTTTTCTTGTTATATCATGAAATCAGTTACCTTTTCCTAAGAGATATGGTACAGCTATGTGATTGCTGGAACTTTGTTCTTTGGGATGAGAGAGAAAATTCTTTATTTAAGAAGGAATATACACTGAATGACCAGATTATTATGACCACCTGACATTTATAGACAAATTAGCCATACTTTGCATCGTATGGGATATGGAAGCTGAAGGCCTGCCCGAACACCTTTGCTGTCTGCAGTTACTAAAATAAACCATCTCCAATTCGCACAGGAACACTAGGATTGGATAGTTGAGCATTGGAAAAAAGTCATGTGGTTCAATGAATCACATATCCAGTTGCATCATGCAGATGGCAGAGTGAGAAATTTGTGGATACAGCATGAAAGCATGCACCCCACATGCATGAGTACAACCCTTTAAGCTGGTGGGGGCAGTGTTATGGTTTGGGGCATATTTTCCTGGTATGATTTGGGCCCTTTAATTCATGTGGAACAATGCCTGAATAGCACAACATACTTAATTATCATTGCTAATCAAGTTCATCCTATCATGTAGATAGCATATTCCAATGGAGATAGCTTCTTCCAACAAGACGGTGCTAATATTGTGCAGGAGTGATTTCAAGAACATTCAACTACAGACTCTACTATAATCACATGTGTTCACTCTCCATGAACACGGCCTACCTGGGCTTGAAATCAGATAAAAAAGGTTTCAATGCTGAATCCACCACTTTATGAGAATCCTGACAAGTCACTAAAACTTTCTGAACATAACTTTTCTCAAGTAAATAGCAATACCTACTTTCAATGGATTAAGTGAGGCATTGCACAATAGAATACCACTCTGTTATTTGCACCCAGCCAGCAATGAGTATGATCTTCACTCCTCCCTCTTTTTGAACTCAACTACAGGCTCCACTATAACCACATATGTTCACTCTCCATGAACATGGCCTGCCTGAGAAGGCTGTTGGAGGATTAAAAAGATGAACGTGGACTCAGGCTAAGTCTGAGGCCCTGAAATACTGATTCCATAAAACCTAAGCAGTTTCTTTTGTCACTTTTGTTCTATCTTGTATTATTGTTTCTGTGTTAGGCAGCAATAAGAGGGTCTTTAAAGGAAAAGGAATAAAATGGGACTCAAGGAATTAATATTTAGAAACAATTTATGTTTCCCATAAACTCACTATTACCTCTCAGGCAATGACCACAGAGCACATAAAAGCCTTCAGATCAGTACATCAGCCACTTTAGGGCATATATACATTGCTTTCTCCATGTTTCTTAATTCCTTGACTTCTCAGTTCAAAACAGCTTAACTTAAAAGCCCTTTGAAATATTCTTCCACTTCAGGTTTTAACAAGTGAACTTTAATCCTCAGCTTGTAATTTAGAGGAAAGTATAGCCCCTTGCTTGTTCACCATAATTTCCCTGCTTCTTTTAACATATAATGACCAAGCAAACAAGAAAAATGTCCTAGAGCAACTTGTTTGTTAGGGGCCCTCTCATTCTGCAAATATTTACTTGAACTAATAACTAGCTGCTTTACTTGGTGTTGGAGAATGAAATGTGCCTATTCTTTGTCTTTTCCTAGGTGTCTGCTCCAGTCTGCTTTCCTGTCTCAATGAAACGGGCTGGACCACTGCATTTAGCCCTCATTTATTCTTCAAAAATAATAACTTTTGGCACTGGAGATACAGCAGCAAATAACAGCAGATACATTATCTACTCTTAAGTAGATCATAGTCTAGTGAAAGACTGATGTTAACCAAAGAGGTGTAGTTTCAGGCTGTAATATGATGTCACATTGTCAATGGTAGTGGTTGAGGAGAGGGAGAGATAGTGGAAAATTGGGGTACTTGGAATATTACACCTTGGCCTCAGTCATTGTTGAGATGTAGAGTAAATAAAGAGAAATCAATATTGCTACCTGCCTGTGATAGTAATTCTATGTGTCAATTTGGCTATAGTGGGTCATCAGTTGTTTAGTCAAACACTAGCCTAGATGCTGCTTTGAAGGTATTTATACATATGATTCATATTCCTAATCAGTTGGCTTTAAGTAAATATTATATTTGATGGGTGAACCTCATCCAATTACTGAAGGCCTTTAGAGTAAAGACAGAGATATCCCAAAGAAGAAGAAATTCTGACTCTACACTGCAACACAGAAATCCTGCCTGAGTTTCCAGCCTGCTGATCTGTCCTGAAAATATCAGACTTGATTGTAAGATAAACTCATTAAATTTCCAGATTTCTGACTTGTCTTAAATATTTTGGATTTTCCAGCTCCCATAATTACAAAAGCCAACTTCTCCCACAACAACTATAAGGAACCAATTCCAGAACAGGGTTTTGTTACTCTGGAGAACCCCAACTAATGGACTAGCCTTCTCCCAATACCACACATGGATCCCAAACATAAATACTCCCCATGGCTATAAACCCTAAACATCAAAATGCTGTCTAGCTCTGTCTAGAGCTATTATCATGATACACCAAAGTTCTGGGTTCAATCCCTTGTCAGGGTGTGTACAAGAGGCAACCCTTCAATATTTCTCTTATGGGTTTTTTATATACAAAATCTTGTCAATTGCAAACAAGGATAGCTTTACTTCTTTTCCAATTTGGATGCCTTTTATTTCTTCTTCATGTCTAATTACAATGGCTAATACTTCCAGTACTATGTCGAACACGAGTGGTGAGAGTGGGCATCCCCGTCTTGTTCCTGTTCTTAGGGGAAATGGTTTAGTTTTTGCCCATTGAGTATGATGCTAGCTGTGGGTTGATTATATATATAGCTTTTATTATTTTGAGGTATGATCCTTCTATTCTCACCTTGTTGAGAGTTTTTATCAAGTAAGGGTATTGGAGTTATCAAATGCTTTTTGTGCATCAATTGATATGATTATGTGATTTTTATCTCTCAATTTGTTTATGGGATGTATCACATTTATTGATTTGCAAATATTGTACCATCCTTCCATTCCTGGGATAAATCCTACTTTGTCATGGTGGTATGATCTTTCTGATGTACTGCTGGATCCAATTTCCTACAATTTTTTTCAGGATTCTGGCATCTATATTCATGAGGGATATTGGCCTATAATTCTCTTTCATTGTGTTGTCTTTATCTGGTTTTAGTATTAGGGTGATGCTGGTTTCATAGAAGGAGCTTAGAAGTGTTCCTTTTTCTTGAATTTTTGAACTATTCTGTGGAGGATAGGTTTTAATTCTTCCTTGAATGTTTGGTAAAACTCCCCTATGAAGTCATCTGGCCCTGGGCTTTTATTGGCTGGAAGCTTTTTGATTAATGCTTCAATTTCTTCCATAGTTATTGGACTATTGAGATGTTTAGATTCTTTCTGATTGAGGTTTGGAATGTTATATTTGTCTAGAAATATGTCCATTTCTTCCATGTTGTCCAGTTTATTGGAATAAATTTGTTCATAGTATTTTTTAACACTCCTTTGTATTTTGGTGGGGTCTGTTGTTATTTCACCTCTTTCATTCCTGATTTTATTTCAATCCTCTCCCTTTGCTTCTTGGTGAGCCTGGCTAGAGGTTCTTGACTTTTGTTTTCCTTTCGAGAACCAGTTTTTGGTTTCGTTGATCTTTCATATTGTTTCTTTGGTCTCTTCATTGTTTATCTCTGCTCTTATCTTTATTATTTGCTTCCTTCTGCTTACACTGGGCTTTTCTTGTTGCTCTCTTTCTAACTCTTTAAGTTGTAGGGTTAGGTAATTTATTACCATTGTTTCTTGTTTTTTGCAGTAGGCTTGTAGAGCTATGAACATCCCTCTCAAAACTGCTTTTACTTGTGTCCCATAGATTTTGGATTGTTGTGTTTTCACTGTCATTTGTTGCTATGATGTTTTTTATTTCTTTTTTGTTTTCTCTGGTAACCCACTCATTGTTCAATAGCATGCTGTTTACTCTCCGGGTGTTTGATTTTCTTGGATTGTTTTTATTGTAATTAATTTCCAATTTTAAGTCACTGTGATCTGAGAAGATTCTTGATATGATTTCTATCTTTTTTATTTCACCTTCAATTTTGATTAATAGCCTTGCTGGGTACAGTATTCTTGGATTCAGACCCTTTCTTTGCATGACTTTGTATATATCTTTTTGCCTATGAACCAACATATGGACTATCTTTGAAAATGACCCATGTGCATTTGAAAAGAATATATATTCTGTGGCTTTGAGTGAAATGTTCTGAAGATGTCAATTAATTCCATCTGGTCTAGTGAGTCATTTAGGATCAATGTTTCTTTGCTGACTTTTTTTTAGAGGATTTGTCTAATAGTGATAATGCAGTATTAATGTTTTCTACTATGATTGTATTGCTGTCAATCTCTCCCTTAATATTCTCCCAGAGTTTGTTTTTTTATGTATTTGGGTGCTTGTGCATTGGGTGTGTATATGTTTTCCAGAGTTATTTCTTCTTGTTGGATTGATCCCTTTAGTATTATGAAGTGGCCTTCCTTATCTCTTGTTATGTCCTTCACTTTGAGATCTAATTTGTCAGATATAAGTATTGCTACCCCAGCTTTTTTTTCATTCCCATTCGCCTGAAAAACCTTTTTCCATCTCTTCACATTCAGTCTGTCTGAGTGTTTATTTCTGAGGTTGGTTTCTTGTAGACAGAAATGGACTATGTTTTCTTATCCAATCCTTTACCCTATGTCTTTTGACTGGAGCATTTAATCCATTTACATTTAAAGTTAGTATTGATAGGTACTTACTTGTGTTCCTTCTTCACTGTCTATTTTTTTTTTTATAGCAGACTCTTTAACATTTCTTACATTGCTTGTTTGGTGGTAATAATTTCCTTAGTCCTTTTTTGTCTGTGAAACTCCTGATTTCACCTTCAATTTTGATTAATACCTTTGCTGGGTACAGTATTCTTGTATTCAGACCCTTTCTTTGCATGACTTTGTATATTCCATTCCATTCCCTTCTTGCTGAATATGTTTCTGTTGAGAAATCAGTTCCTAGTCTGAAGGGGGTTCCTTTGTTAGGTAACTTTCTGTCTCTCTCTGGCTGCTTTTAAGATTCTTACTTTGTTGTTGGTGTTTGTCAATTTAATTATAATGTGCGTTGGTATTGATCTATTGGGATTCATTTTTGCTTGGATTTTTGTGTGTTTTTTTCTTCCCTATTTCTGTCATTATTTCTTCAAACAGGTTTTCTATTCCTTGCTCAGTTTCCTCTCTTAGAATCCCTATTACACAGGGATGTTTTGTTTCATGTTGTCTCAAAGTTCCCTTAGGCACTCCTCCTGCTTTTTATTTTTTTTTTAGAAGCTGCTCTACTTGGGTATTTTTTCCTACATTGTCACTGATGTGGTCCTCTGCTTCTTCCAGCCTACTCTTGATGCTTGCTATTGAGTTCTTTACCGCAGCAATGTCATTTTTTTTTTCATTTCTTCTTGGTTCTTCTTCATTTCCTCTTGGTTCTTACTCATATTGTCAAATTTGTCTTCCATTATTTTCAGCCACCTTATGAGCATTTCTCTGAATTCTTTCTCTGGCAGATTGCTTGCCTCCATTTTGTATACTTCCTTTTCTGGTGATACCTACTTTTCTTTCATATGAGGCTATTTGTTTGTCTCCCCATAGTCTCTCTTCTCCGAGTATCTGGTTATGTAGTTCTCTCTCTCCTGCATTGATTTAAAGGCATAATATACAACACAACCAGGTATAACACACAAGGCACTGAATAGAAATGTATTCATGATATTAATAACCACAAATAAAGTTGGCTACCAAAGGGAAGCAAATTAGGGGATAGAAGAGAGAGAAGAAGAAAGAAAATAAAATGAAAAGAAAAGAAAAGGAAGAAAGGTGTTCCAAAATGAAATTGAAAGAAAAAAAAAGTAATAGAGAAGGGAAAGAGAATAAGAAATAGACAGGGAACAAAGTATATATATGGGGAGAAAACTCCAACAGAATAGCCACTAATCCCAACAAATGTCAGCAACAAGTACCTGATGATTAATACAAACTACAAACAACAATTAATATCAAGCAAGCCAAGAGAAAACAGAAGCAATAAACAAACAAAAACAAAGCAAACATAAAAATAAAACAAAACAAAAAAATAATAAGCAAAAAAAGCTCACAAACACAAAAAAATCAATATAATTAACATTCAAGCAAACACCAACAAAAGGCCAGAGAAAACAATAATTTTTGGATAGTGAAGACAGAAAAGAAAGAGGTGTGTATGGACTTGAAGCAGGGTATTAGGAATTAGATATATACGTAGAGTGAAATTTTGCCAGGGAGTAAAAAGAAAGAGTAGAGAAAATCTAAAGTGGTAAAAGAGTAAGAGAAACAGGGCAACAAAGGGGGAAAAGTTAAGAAGAGAGTGATGGCATAAAGGTAGAGTTGAGATAGAGTAAAATGATGCTAAAGGTAGGATGAAAATAGAATATAGAACACTAATCCCAAAGTAAAATAAAGAGAAAATAAAATGACAGTTTTTTTAACAAAAATGTAAAATAGTAGTAGTAGTAGTAATAATCCTGATTGAAAATAAAAATAATAATTTAAAAGGTACAATCAAATGAGGAAAAAAGAAAAAAAAGTTAAATCAAAGATGAAAAAAATAAAAAATTAAAATATTAAAAATTTAAAAATAGAATTTGCAGTAGTGAAGGTCATTCACTTCTATTGTTCTTTTTGGCACGCCTATTTCCTAGTCAGGACAGTATTGCAGTTCCCTGCATTCCACTGCTTCTCAGTGTTGTAAGCCAGTCCTGATTATTAAGGAGGTGGTGTGTCTTAATTTCTTTATTCTTTTATTTGTAATTACACCAGAATCAATTTGTGATTCAGCCCCTGGTGGCAATGTTTCTGGATTGAACTCAAGACTATAGATCCCCTCTAGCCTATGCTTAGATTTTGCTTTCCTTGTGGCGCTCAATACCGTTTTGTGGGAGTGGGCTGTCCCAGGGCTGGTTTTCTAATGGTCACTTCCCACTCTGATCCCTAGGTTCCATAAAAACAACTTTCTCCTGCTATCTCCTAGGGTGTCCCCAACTGGGTGATCCTATCTATTGGTCTCAGCAATCAGAAGCAAGGATCTGAATAGGAAAGAGTGCAAGTGCACAAACTCCCTTTCTCCTTTGTGCTCAAACAGCTGGTACACTTTTAAAATTCCAAGGCTGTCCCACTGTGTCAGATCAAAATGAGTTGCTTTCTAGATATCCCCTCTTTTAGCAGCTCTGAGGACCCCCTTACACATTCACGGATCATGCCAGCCCCAAGAGCCAATGATCTCTCCAGGCACAAAGATCTTTCAGCTCCCACAGTGCGTGCATTTCTCTGACCTGTGGGACCAGAGATCTCACCTCATTCTGGGTGAAATCTGACCTTTCCATGGTATAGGGTAGAGCTCCTCTGAATCAGTGTGCTTGCACCAATTGGGAATCGGTGTTCTGGGGTCTGCAGCTGTTTGGTGGGTGACACAGTTGTAGATTCTCAGACTTCCAATAACATCCACTTTCCCCTTAAAGTTGGCGCAGTCTCCGCATTCGAACTGGCAGCTCCGGGGGGGGGGGGGGACCCAGCAGTGGTAGGGGCTGCCTGGTCAGGAAGGCCTGTCCAGCAGTCCTCCACCTTCTCCTGGAATATAGCTGTCCCTCAACTCACCAACAAACACTCCCCTTACGACCCTAAGCTATTCTCTCTGTCTGCTCCGGGACAAAGCTTAGGACATGTCCGTCTATTCTGTTGCCATTTTTTCTCTTCCCGTCTTAATTTTATACAGTGATATATGTTAATTATATCTTGATAAAACTGAAATAAATAATGGTAAAACAAATAGAAATGGTGTGTTTGGATAATGAGCAGATATTCTAATTAAGTTATCATAAAGAAAATATTATAATTACTTACTTTTTATAGATTTTTTTAATATTTCAGTCTAAAGAGAATTGGGCAATGAATCAGATAATCTGACAATCCTGGCTCTTCCACTAATTAGGCCACTTTAAATAAGTTACTTAAATTCTCCAGACCACCATTTTACTTATTTATAAAATGAGTGGATTAGATTAGATAATCTTTATTTTGTCAAACAGGTTTTCTATTGCTCTCTAGGTTTGCTATCCTTCCTGTACCTTATTATGTGGATGTTGCTTCATTTTGTGTTGTCCCAAAGTTCCCTTAGACTCTCCTGCTTTTTATTTTTTTTTTCTAGAAGCTGCTCCACTTGGATATTATTTCCTACCTAGTCTTCTAATCACTAATATGGTCCTCTACTTCTTCTAGTCTATTGTTGATGCTTTCTATTGAGTTCTTTATAACAAGAACTCAATAGAAATATAGCTTATAGCAGCGATGTCATTTTTTCATTTCTTCTAGGTTCTTCTTTGTTCTGTTTTGATTCTTACACATATTGTTGAATTTGTTTTCCATTCTTTTCATCCACTTTATGAGCATTTCTCTGAATTCTTTTTCTGACAGGTTTCTTGCCTCCATTTCATTTACTTCCTTTACTGGTGATGCCTGCTTTTCTTTCATATGAGAACTATTTATTTGTCTCCCCATGATCTCTCTTCTCTGGGTGTTTGGCTATGTAGTTCTCTCTCTTCTGTGTTGATTTAAAGGCACAAAATACAACACTACAAGGCACAGCACACATGGCACTGAACACAAATATATTCACAATACTGATAACCGCAAATAAAGGTGACCATCAGAGAAAAGAGAATTAGATGATAAGAAATAAGAGGAGGGGGAAAAAAAGAGGCAAAAGGAGTACAAAAATGAAGTTGAGAAAATGAAAAAAAAAGAGAGATAAAAGAAAGAGAATAAAATAGAAGAGGGGGGTGGAAACTATGTATATGGGGAGAAAACTCCAATGGAACAGCCACTAATCCCCCAACAAATGCCAGCAACAAATACCTAGAGATTAATGCATACTACAATCAACAACTAATATCAGGCGAGGTGAGGAAAACAGAAGCGAAAAACAAAGCAAAAAAAGAAAAAGAATCTCACAAACAAGCATAGAAAAACCAATATAATCAATAATCAAGCAAGCAACAACAAAAGGATAGAGAGAAAAATATTTGGATATTGAAAAAAGAGAAGAGAGGTGTGTATGGACTTGGAGCAGAGGACTGGAAATTAAATATTTAAGTAGAGTGAAATTTTAACAGGGGGTAAAAAGAAGAAATAGGAAAAAGGCTAAAGCAGGAATAGGATAGGAGAAATAGGACAACAAAAGGGGAAAAGTGAGGAAGAGAGTGATGGCATAAAGGTAAAGTTGAGATAGAGTAAAATGGTGCTAAAGATGAAAATAGAATATAGAACATTAATCCCAAAATAAAGAGAAAATAAAATGTTGATTTTTTAAAAAGGTAAAATAGTAGTAGTAATAATACTGGTTAAAAATGAAAGTGTAATAATTAAAAAGATAAAATAAAGTGAGGAAAAAAGAAAAAATTAGTTTAAGTAAACCATAAAAAAATGAAAATAAAAATGTGTAATAGTTAAGATCATTCACTTCCTCTACTGTTCTCTTTGACATGCCTGTTTCCTAGTCAGGATAGTATTGAAGTTCCCTGTGCTCCACTGCTCCTCAGTGTTGTAGGCTGCAGTCCTCATACTCCTTTATTTGTGTTTACACAAAAATCAATTTGTGAATCAAACCCTGGGTGGCAATGTTTCTGGATTAACCTCCAGGTCTATAGGTCCTCTCTAGCTAGTTTTTAGATATTGTTTGTCCTGTGGCACTTAATACTGGTTTGGGGGAATGGGCTGCCCAGAGCTGGTTCTCTGAATGTTATTCCCCACTCAGGACCCCAGGTTCCACAAAAACACCTTTCTTCTGTAGTCTCCCAGAGTGTCCCCAATTGGGTGATCCTATATTGGGCTTAGCAATCAAAAGCAAGAATTTAAAGAGGGAGAAAGAAAGAAAGAAAGAAAGAAAGAAAGAAAGAAAGAAAGAAAGAAAGAAAGAAAGAAAGAAAGAAAGAAGGAAGGAAGGAAGGAAGGAAGGAAGGAAGGAAGGAAGGAAGGAAGGAAAGGAAAGGAAAGGAAAGGAAAGGAAGGAAGGAAGGAAGGAAGGAAGGAAGGAAGGAAGGAAGGGAGGGAGGAAGGAAGGAAGGAGAGAGAGAGAGAGAGAGAGAGAGAGAGAGAGAGAGAGAGAGAGAGGAGGGAGGGAGGGAGGAAGGAAGAAAAGAAGGAAAGAAGAAAGGAAGGAAGAAAGGAAGAAAGAAAGCCAGACAAGTGCACAGTCTCGTGCTGTGGCACAAGTCTGTTCAGTCTTTTTTCCCCTTGGGTCCAAGCAGCTGGCATACTATTAATAAAATCCCTAGGCTGCTCTTTTATGCCCAGTTCAGCTATGGGCCACTTTTTAAAGTTTCCTTCTGTCAGCAACCTCGTGGATCCCCTTCCACATTTGCGGATCACACCAGCCTCAAAGCCATGGATTCTTTGTGGGTGCAGACTTCCCTGTTTGCGCATTTCTCTCTCCTGCCAGGACCATAGACCTCACCTTATTCCAAGTGAAATCTGACCTTTCTGTGAGGAAGCGCAGAGCTCCTCTAAATCCACGTGCTCGGGCCACTTGGGGACCAGTTTTCCAGGGTTTGCAGCTGTTCGCTGGGTGATGGGGTTGTAGATTCTCAGAGTTTTCAGGCATCTGACAACATTTACTTTCCCCTTCAAGATTGTGTGGTCTCTGCCTCAGAGATGTTCCCTCTGGGAAGGAACCCAACAGCAGTGGCGGCTGACCATTCAGGGGAACCCCGTCCTGCTGTCCCCCACAGTTCTCTGGAATATAGCTTTCCCTCAACTCACAAATACCCCCTGTGTGACTACACACTCTTTTTTCATTCTCTCACTCACTCACTATCTTGTAATCTGTCTTCCTGTTGGCAGCCATGTTCCTTCCTCTAGATTAGATAATTTTTAAAATTATATCTAATATAATCCTCCATGAATCAATTTTATACCTCATTCCTTTCCTTCTTAAAGTTACATCCATTTCTCTTAACCTTCCCTCCCTCTTTCTATG